>PVKY010000072.1:0-88295 GCA_004027775.1 Bradypus variegatus | reverse complement strand
TGCTCCTTCTGTCTGAGCTTATATAGTGCTCCAGTAAACTATTCAAGGCCCATGCTGAATGGGCAGGGCCACATCTCCATGGAAATTATCTAATCAGAGTTCTCACCCACATTTGCATGGGCCACATCTCCATGGAAACACTCAAAGAATTACAACCTAGTCAAAACTAATACATTTCTTGCCCACACAAGATTGCATCAAAGATAAAGATATTTTGGGGGACATAAGACATCCAACAAGCACAAGCACCATGAATTGAGAATAAAGAAAATGATAGTTGTGTCAAGAGGGGGTGGGTAGGAAAATGGAGCAAGGCTTAGGACAAAATAGCGCCCAGGCACTTGCCTAATCTTCAAGTTTATTGACACTTTTTCCCTCCCACTCAGGTCTGCTACTGAGTCCCCTGGTGACTTTTTAATTTTACCTATTGTACTTTTCAGTTCCAGAATTTCTATTTGGTTGCTTTTAAAAGTTTCCCTCTCTAATGACTGCCTACTTGTTCATAAATTGCTCTCCTGATTTTCTCTAGCTCTTTATCCATGGTTTCCTTGTGCTCTTTGAGCATATGTAAGACAGTTGAGTTAAAGTCTTTGTGTTGTAGTTCCAGTGTCTGGGCTTCTTCAGGAAAACTTTCTGTCCAACTCCTTTTTTCCTGTGAATGAGTCATATTTTCCTGTTTCTTTGCATGCTTTGTAGTTTTTGTTGAGGAATGGACATTTTGAGTATTATAACATGGCAACTCTGAAAGTCTCTTTTCTGTTCTCTCCGTGCTCAGCCTAAGACCTGACAGAGATTTTCTTAAATGTCAAGTTTCAGCAGTGTCTCCCTTCATCAAGTACCCCCCTGGTTGCTTAAGTGACCGGTTAGACTTGAAAAGTTCCAAAATAGTTGCTTCTGATTGTTTTTCCCAGCATAATGATGTTTGGAGGAGTTTCCACTCCTGCCATGTTCTGTGATATCACCCCTCTGTGGGCACATCTTACATAAGTTCAACATCGAAACCAGGCTGTTGACCGTGGCCCAGGGCGTGTGTGGGTCTACACCATCTCGTCATGTGTGTAGCCCACATAACCAGAGCCTCAGAGGTCCCCTTACCACAAAAACCCCTCACACTTCCCTCTGTGGGCACTCACCCACTTCACCCCACCTCCATCAACCCGGGCAACAACCAAGCTGCTCGTCATCTCTGGAACCTGACATTTTGGGAATGTTATATGAATGGGATCATAACTTTCTGAGACCTATTTCCACACAGCTGAATGCCCTCGGGATCCACCCAAGTTGTTGCGTGTGTCAGTGGTTGCTCCTTTCCATTTTTGAGCGTGTTCCCTTGTGTGCACAGGCCACAGCCTGGTCAGTCACCTCTGTTTAACACCCGGTTTTAGTTTTCCCAGCTGCTAAAACAAACACCATAAAGCAGGTTGGCTTCAACAATGGGAACTCGTTAGTTCACAGTTTTGAGGCTGAGAGAAGTCAAAATCGAGGCGTCTGCCAGGCGACATGTCCTCCCTGAAGCTGGGCATGCTGGGCTGGCTGCTGCAACCCTGCGTCCTGGGCTTTTCCCTTGCACGGTGGTGCCCATGGCAGCATCTTCTCCTTTCTCTCCTGAGCCCTTGACATGCAGCGTCTGGATGCTCCCCGCGGCTCGGCCCCTAGTGGCAGGATTACACCCCTCCTGACTGAGCTGGGCCACACCCTAACTGAGGTGGCCGCCTCAGAAGGTCCTACTCACAAGGCTTCACACCCACAGCAAAGGATTAAGAACACGTGTTTTCCTGGGGTTCACAACTCTAAGCAACCACAGGACCTCTGTATCATTTCCAGTTTCTGGCTATTATGAATAAAGCTGATATAAACATCCACATGCAGCTTCTGTGTGAATATAACTCTTCACTTCTCAGGGATAAACGACCAGGAGCACAGCTGCTGGTTCCACGGGAGCTGCATGTTTAGTTTTTTGTTTTTTTTTGTTTTTAATTTTATTTTGAAATAAATTTAAACTTAAGGAACAGTTGTAAAAACAATACAAACCCCATACACAGAACTCCAGCACACCCCGACCCCCCTCCCCCGATACCCCATACACCAACTTTAACATCCCGTCACTCCACCATTTCTTTCCCTCCCTCCCTGTCTATCATCCATCATCTATTGCTCTGTTTTCTGAACATATGAGAGCAGGCTGCACAGATCCTTGAACAAACAATATAATTCACATATACATTTCCCATGAACAAGAACATTCTGTTATATAATCCCATTAAATGCAGCTAAGAAGTTCAAGAAATTGAACATTGATATAAAGCTCACATTCTATATTTCCTTTTTTTTCTTTCTTTTGTCCGAACTGTGTCCCTTTGAGCCTCCTCTCCTCCATCCTCAGATCCCATCCAGGGTCATCCTTGGCATTCAGTTGTCATCTATTTAGACTGTCTTTTTTTTTTCCAATTGTGGAAACATATATACAGCCTAAATCTTCCCATTCCACCCCTTCCCTAGCATGCCATTAGTGGGATTAATCACATTTAGAATGTTGCAATGCTATCACCTTCCCACCATCCATTACTAGAAATTTCCCTTCATCCCAAACAGAAACCCTACACTCATTTCTTAACTCCCCATTGCCCCTTCCCCCACTTCTCATAACCCATACTCTACTTTTCATCTCTATGGTCATATTCTCTGATACTTTCTTTGTGTTTACCGTGGGGCTTAAATTTAACCTCTTAAATCTATAACAATCTTGTTTTTCTTTGATACCAACTTAACTTCAATAAAACACACAAACTATGTTCCTATAGTCCTCCATTCCCCCACCTTTATGTAGTTCTTGTCAAAAATTACATATTTTACATTGAGTCCAAAACCACTGATTTATCATTACACTTTATGTCTTTTAGATCCTGTAGGAAGTAAATAGTGGAGTTACAAATCAAAAATACAGTAGTATCGGTATTTATATTTGCATGTGATCTTTACTAGAAATCTTTATTTATTCATGTGGTTTCAGTTAAGTTTTTAGTGTTCCTTCTTTTAAGCCTGCACAGTTCCCTTTAGCATTTCTTATAAGACGGATCTACTGGTGACGAAGTCCCTCAGCTTTTGATTATCTGGGAATGTTTTCATCTCCCCCTCATTTTTAACCTCCAGGTGTTTGTGAATTTTTTAAGTCTCTGATGGTTATTGACTTCTATTTGTATTCCATTGTGGTCAGAGAATGTGCTTTGAATATATTCAATTAAAAAAAATTTATTGAGGCTTGTTTTATGTCCCATCATATGGTCTGTTCTGGAGAAAGATCCGTGATCACTAGAGAAGAATGTGTGTCCTGGTGATCTGGGATGTAAGGTTCTATATATGTCTGTTAAATTTATCTGTATCTCTTTCTCTGTCAGTAGGGCTCCCTTTAGTATCTGAAGTAGGGCAGGTTTTTATTAGCAAAATCTCTCAGCTTTTGTTTGTCTGTGAAAAATTTAAGCTCTCCCTCAAATTTGAAGGAGAGTTTTGCTGGATAAAGTATTCTTGGTTGGAAATTTTTCTCTCTCCGAATTTTAAATATGTCATGCCACTACCTTCTCGCCTCCATGGTGGCCACTGAGAAGTCACTACTTAGTCTTAGTTGTTTGCTTTGTATGTGGTGAATTGCTTTTCTCTTGCTGCTTTCAGAACTTGCTCCTTCTTTTCAGTATTTGAGAGTCTGATCAGAATACGTCTCGGAATGGGCTTATTTGGATTTATTCTACTTGGAGTTCACTGGCATTTATGATTTGTGTATTTATACTGTGTAGAAGGTTGGGGAAGTTTTCCCAACAATTTCTTTGAATACTCTTCCTAGACCTTTACCCTTCTCTTCCCCTTCTGGGACACCAATGAGTCTTAAGTTTGGACGTTTTATTTTATCTATCATATCCCTGAGATCCATTTTGATTTTTTCAATTTTTTCCCCATTCTTTCTTTTGTCTTTTCATTTTCCATTCTGTGATCCTTGAGGATGCTGAGTCATTGTTAAGCTTCCTCTAATTTTGAATTATGAGTATCCAGAGTCTTTTTAATTTGGCCAACAGTTTCTTTAATTTCCATAAGATCTTCTATTTTTTAAATTACTCTTGCAATGTCTTCTTTATATTCTTCTAAGGTTTTCTTTAAGTCCTTTATATCCTGTGCCATGCTCTCATTGTTTCTCTTTAGTTCTTTGATTAATTGTGCCAAGTACTCTGTCTCTTCTGAGCTTCTGATTTGGGTGTTTGGTTTTGGCTTCTCCATATGGTCTGGTTTTATCATATGATTTAAGATTTTCTGTTGTTTTTGGCCTCTTGACATTTGCTTTACTTGATACGGTTCTTTCAGGATATAAAAAATATCGATCTCTAATTTGTCAGATCTACAGCTTGGTGGCGTACACTTTCTTTAACTAACCAGCATATGGCATCCACGAGTCACCTGTTCCCCTCAAATCAGTTCTCCCCAACTTTGTCTTTGTGGTGTGTGGGGATCTGATTCTTGTAGGGTCCAATTGGTGCACTAAGTTTGGGTGTTGTTGGTGCTGTCCACCCTGAATGTGAGGCATGTGTCTGGGTGGTCAGGGAGGAAGGGCAGCTTTCATAATCAAACCTCCCAGGTGTTCCCAGAGATTTAAGGCTGTTGCAAGAGTCTAAGTCTTCATTTCAGTCTTTCCACAGATTGTCTCTGCCGCTGACTCACAAATCCTTGGCATTGGTGTAGGGTCCCTGGGATTTCTGAGTGGGTCCCCCTTCTCAGCCGTGCCCTTCCAGGACCTCTGCTGGGGGAGGGCTGTGCCATATCACAAGTGCGCGCCGGCCCAACCAGGGAAGCCCTGGGCCGCTGGGCCATGCAGGGGTGTTCCCGGCCTATTGTTTCAGAATGCAGACTCCCGGTTTCACCAAATGCATGGTTCCTGTGGATTTAGCAGACCTTGTCTGGCTGGTGCATCGCTGGAACTGGTGTTCTTCGTCACTTTCTGGCTTTTATCTAGTATTTTTCACGGAGGTGTTTTTTTTGCCCTGTCTCACCTAGCCCCATCTTAGGTTGTCTCCCATCCTGCACCTTAGTTTTATGAGAAACTGCCAACCTTCTCCCCAGCAGCGGCACCGTCCACATTCCCACCAGCACTGGGCATGGAGTGAGGCCCAGCAGCTCTACACCTTACCACCACTTGGTTTTGTCACCTTTTTTTTTGCTTTAACCATTCTTTTGTCCTTGTTTCTTTCTTTCATAATTGAGATTTTATTGGTTTTGAAAATCAGCACCCAGACATTATGAACAATTTGCCCACAATTTTCATGTATGCACCAAAAATCTAAAAAGCCATGTAGTTGTAATTCTTTTCTAAAGTTATTCCAGTAACTTTCAGCTTAAAATTTGGAGGCAAGTTTTCCTTAAGAGGATGTCAAGTACCAGTGTCTTCAGATGTTGATAAGCTATTATATTGTAAATCCCACGAATTCACAATTTATATCTTACACACTGCCTGCTCCCATTTACAACCTTCCACAGTGAAGAACAAAGTTATCAGGAGAACAGGAGACCATGACCGAGGACGTCACAGTGCGCACAGAGCTCTGATGGGGAGAGCCAAGATCCGGGAGCACCGTGAGGAAGCAGTTCCACTGAAAAGCCCAGGGAAAGCAGGAACTTAAAGTGTTCCACACATATTAAAGGCATGACTGCGACTCCCAATCATCATTTAGTATGTGGTGTATCACAGGGTATAAAATCTGCCACCCACATCCTATGGAATGTTAAGTTGATGTGCATGACAGTCAAAGCCTCCTGGAATTCCATATCCCACCATTTTCTGGTTGTATGAAAAAGTAAACCACCAGCAAATGGTTCCCCTCTTAGAAACACACACACACACACACACACACAGAAAAGCATTTACACTTAAAAAACTGGGATGCGGTGGGAATTCAAACTCCTTCTTTAAAATATTTCTTCTAGAGCTACTAAAAAACTTGCATTTACAAAATAGTTGATAAAAATTTTCCTCTGGATTGTACAGGAAGGAGAAACAGGGACCGCAGACACGATGTGGCATTCGAGGCTAATCAGACATGGCCACCTTTGCCCCGGCCGCCCAGCTGCCCAGCTCTAATTTTTCCTTCCCTCCGTTCTCCACAGGTCAGTCTTCTTTGTTTCTTGGGTGGCCACTTCAGCTTGCCTTTCCCTTGCTCCCCTTTTCTGTTTTGGTTGTACTTTTGCGTCTGAACATGTATTCTTTCCCGCTGCCTTCTCTGGCCTCTCCCCTGAGCTGCCCGCCTCCCAGCCTCCGCTCGGGCCCCTCCTTCCCGCACTTGGACTCTGCCCAGCTTCCTTTTCCTAACGGCCCGCGATGCTGGGCATCTGCTCAGATGCTTCCTTGCCATCTGCACATCCTCTGGTGAAATGTCTGTTCATGTCTTTTGCCCATTTTCTGATGGGATTATTTGATGTTTTGCTATTGAAGTGTCGAGTTGTTTGTATATTCTGGATGTGCATCTTTTGTCAGATATGAGGTTGGAAAATATTTCTCCCACTCTGTAGCTTGTCTTCTCATCCTCTTAGCAAGATCTGAGCAGAGCAAGTTTGAAAATTTTATATAGTCCAATTTACTGATTTTCTTCCTTATAGATGGTTCTTTTGCTGTCATGTATATGAACTCTTCCCCAGTCGGTGTGTCTGGAAGGTTTTCTCCTGTTTTCTTCTAATCAAAATTTTATGTTTTACACCTAAATCTATGATCCATTTTGAGTTCGGTTTTCTATTTTATGCTGTCTTTTCCCATAACAAATTTGTGGTCATCAAATACACCTATCTTTTCCTTCTTAGCATTTTCAATACACTAACATTTTTTCTACGTGGTACGTGGTCCTTCTGATATATTATTTTCTATAACCGTGTCCACAAGAAGTGCTTACTCTGCACTGGGCACTGCTTCCCACGTGGTCACTCTCTTGGCCTCGCCCCAGGCCCATGAGGCATCTGAGCTCTGTCGTCCCCCTTTTAGAGTCTGGAAACTCAGAGAACTTGGGCAACTCGCTTGTGGTCGTGGTGGGGAGGAGAGATGGGGGTTTGAAGGTGAGCAATCGGCCCCAGGGGTCATGTCCTGGCTGTCCTCTTAGGCGGGGCCCACGGATTAACCCATCATGTCTTCCCCACCGAAATGCACAAACGTGGATGTAGAGTGAATACATCTGGATACAGCTGCATAGATTTCTGGCTTATCTATTCTGTACCACTCTTTCTCGATCATATTGATACTTGTCTTAGGTTGCCAGAGCTGCTATCGTAGATACCACAGGCTGGTTTTGGCTTAACAACAGGAATTCATTGGCTCAGGATTTCGAGGCAAGTCAAAGTCCAAAATCAAGACAGCACAAGGCCGGCGTCCCCCCAGCGCCTGTGGCCACCCTCAGGCTCTGCTCCTCTCCGCTCTTCTGGTTTCCTCTGGCCTCTGGCTGCTCCCTGTGGCCTTCCCTAACTGCTGCCTTCCCGTTTCTCCTCTTTCCAAGGCCTCCAGGAGGACGGGTTAAGGTCCAGGCTCAACATCTCCAGGAAGTCCGGTCTACACTGGGTCCCACCCAGGAGTGTGGGTTGACCAGGAGCCTGTGTGTACCGGGCTGCGCGAGTCGGCCCCATGCCCCAGCACCTCACCACAGCGGCTCCCCGTGAACTCAGATATTCGAGAGGACCTCTGCTCCCTGCTCACCTCAAGTGCTCTCAGAGTGAGACAGTACAAGGATAACCGCTAAAACGGATACTGTTTAACATCATCCTGGTAGTCCTGATGGGATAAAAAAGGAAAGGAAAAGTATAATTTCATAAAAGACAAAAGAAACACTCATTTATGTGCCAAGGCTCTGAGTGCCTGCCTAGGTAATCCCAGAGGGTTGAGAAACTATCAGCGTGAATCCACAGATCCAGCCGGGCAACCACGCACAAGCCTGACATCCAAAGGCACAAGAGCTTCCCCATCGACCAGCAAATCCATCCGGGTCCAGCTCCAAGCACAGTAACCCCCTTTCAGCAGAGGGGACTTAACTCAGGGGAGCAGATGACCAAGACGAGCAAACAGGAGCACCACAAGGCGAAAAGGAGCTGCTCCCAGCCCGAGGACACGGGAGCAAAGAGGTGGCTGCAGCCAGCCCCGTCCCCAGCGCTGCCCTTCGGCCGTGGAGCGGCTGCAGCCCTCGCCGGCGTGCGGGTCCGAGCACGTTCCCAAACCCGAGGAGGGCTGGCGCCCACACACACAGCAGCAGGTGTGCAGAGAAACGGGATGACGTTCCATTTGAGGGGCCTCCCAGAAAGCCCAGCTCATGCCTGACGATCGCCTCCAGTCACCCCCCAGGAGCTCACGCAGCATTCCCAAGTGAGCATTGTGTGTCTCTCCGAGTGGTTCGTTTACATGACTAGGTTTCTCAATTTTAAAAATTATAGAGTAACATCATCTTGGTTTCCCAGCTGCTAAAACAAACACCACGCAGTCAGTTGGTTTAAACAACAGGAATCTGTCAGCTCATGGTTTCAGGGCCTGAGAAGTCTAAACTCCGTGTGTCAGCAGTGATGCTTCCTCCTCAGAGAACGTGGCGGTCAAGGCCGGCTGCCAGCGGTCTCCACCGTGGCTCTTCCGTCACGTGGCCACGCACATAGCGGCCGCTTCTCCCTTTCCTTCCAGATTCCATTAACTTCAGCTTCCGGATGCCCCTCATGGCTTCTCCTTCCATGTCCAACTTCCTCTGCTGATAAGTTTGCCAGCCGTCTCGCATGGATATGTGCGGCCTCACTGTAACCAACTCCATCCTCGAGGTCCTGGTTACAAAGGGTTCACACCCACAGGGCCAGGGGCTCAGCCCCGAGCACGCCTTTCCTGGGGAGCAGGATTCAATCCCCAAAAATACGTATATTAATCTTTTCCTTTATGAGTACTGCTTTTCCGTGACTTGTTTAAAGTTTTCCTTTCTCATGTTTTTTAAAAGCACTTATTGTTTTTATCATTTAAAAAGTAAAACACCAGAAATACCCAAGTGGGCCTCGCAGTTCTTATTTGCCGCAGATAATTCCCTTTTAGAAAATGCCCACCACGCCCCACCCCCATTTCTCTAGGCCTGGCACATTCTGATTTCACTCCTGCAAATAACGCCCTGCCCGGCCTTGGAAAGGGCCACCACTCGGCAGCCCCGTAACTAAGAGCTTCTGTGCAGTTCACGGATTCCCAGGGAGGTGCAGAAGGCGCCGAGGAGAAACTTCTAAGGTGGGGGGCTGGAAGAAACTCAGACAACCTATACAAGAAAGTAAAACAGGGGGAGCCCTCATCCAGTGGAGCTGCAGGGGTGCCGGCGCCTCCACACTGAGGCCCGGAGAGAAGCACCTGCGGCTCCCCCTGCCCCGCCCCAGACATCCCGTCTCACAGAGTGAACCCCCACACCTGTCCTCTCCCCACGCAGCACCTGGCCCCTTGCAGGCCCTGGGAGCCGTCTTGGGGTCTGCCTCCCCCAGTCTTGGCACCCAGTAACGACAGCCGTTGGTGGAGGGAGCTAGCGGGGACACTCACCCCGGCTCTGGGCCACCCCTCAGGGAAGACAGGCTCAGACCCCGCGGTCTGTGCCCCCCACTTCCCCCCTCACGCTAGGCGCCCTCAAAGAACGGAGGTGGCACGGGTGTGCTGGGGGCCGCCTCTGAGCTTTATTCCAGGGCGGGCAGAGGGCGTGTGGCCAGGCCGGTGGGCCGGGGAGGCAGGGGGGCCGGGTCAGCGGTAGCTGTCGGGGTCCGTGTCCCTGGGCAGGAAGTAGGCTGCAAGGCAGGCTGCAGGGGAAGCGGGGGCAGCGGGCGGTCCGGGCTGGGCCAGTCCCGGGGGAAGGGCTGCGGCTCCACCCGGGGCAGCGGCAGCTTCAGCGTCCGGATGGAGCCGCCCAGGAAGCGGCCCGCGGAACGCAGCGGCAGTGGCGGGCCTGCGGGGGGCGGAACGCGGCCGTGAGAGCAGGCCCCCGGGCCGGGGCTGGCGCGAACGCGTCACCTCTCCCCTACTCACCCCTCGGGCTCCTCGGGGGCTGGGCCTGGGCCTCCTGCAGCCGCGGGATGCGATGGTGCCTGCGGGGCAGTGAGGCACGTCGGGCGGCGCCGGGCTGGACACCGGGCTGGACACCCTGCCCCGCGCGCCCCCGCCGCAGGCCCGGCGCCGCGCACCTGACGTCCAGGGGCCGCCGCACCACCGCGTCCGGCACCCGCAGGCGCGGGCCGCGCGGCTCCTCCTCCTCCTCCCGCAGCAGGCCCCCGCGCCGCACCAGCTGCCGTTCGCAGAAGTAGCTGAGCGTGTCGATGGGCTCCAGGTCCAGCGTCCGCCGGTGCGACCAGGCCGTCTGCTGCGCGCCGGGGACAGAGATGCGTGCAGGGCCCCCCGGCAAGGCGCAGAAGGGCTGCAGCGACTCCGAGAGAGTGCGCCGCGTCCGCCAGACGCGCACCTGCGGCTCCCGGATCGAGGCTGTCAGCGCGGGCGTCACCGGGACCTGCGAGAGCGTCTCGGAGACGCGGGAGGCCGTGGCCGAGAGCTCCTTGGGGACAATCGAGGAAAGCTCCGAGGACCCGGAGACCTTCGGCTGCATCACGGACAACTTGGCTGGACCCAGCGACCAGGTTTCCATCTGTGGGGCGGTGGCTGCTCCAGGAGGCGTCCTCGGCTCCTTCGAGCTCCGGGCACCGGCGTCGGGGCTTCCTCCCGACCAAGCTCCGGGCCAAGGGAGAGGAGCCCCCACCCCGACAGGGAGGCCCTGCGTAGATGGCCAGCGGGAGGAGCCGCGAGGTCCCTCAAGGTCCCCGAAGCGCACGCAGGCAGCGCGGAGAGGGAGGAAAGCAAGCAGCCCGCGGGCCGCACGGGGCGGGGGTTGCGGCAAGAGGCTGGAGCGGCGGCAGGTGGCCCCCCCCCCCCCGCGCAGACCTGCAGCTTATGGACCATGCCCTCCAGTTTCTGGCCACAGCGACTGCGCAGCAAGGCCTTGGAGCTCACCTCGGAGCTCTGCACCCAGGTCATCATCTACCTGAACAGGAAGCCGTGGGGGTCCTGGAGCCCCAGCCCCCGGAGCAGCTTCTTGATTTCAGACCTGGGGGGAGGGGAGGCATCTCAGCCCGAGCTCCCGGAGCTTGGGGGGACCGGGCCGGCCCGGGACTCACTGGCAGGCGGCGGGCGAGAAGAGGAAGTAGGTCAGGAGCTCCAGCACCACGTCCCAGGACGCGGGGGAGCAGGCCAGGAGCAGCTGCAGCGCCAGCATCACAGACTGCCTCTGCGTCCCGCCCGAGGGGAGCCCCAGGGAAGGGTGGTGGGTGCGGGCCGCGCTGGCCTGGCCGGGCGGGCCGGGCCAGGGGCATACCTGCAGGCTGGGGGGCCGGTCCAGGTTGAGCAGGCGCACGAGGAGGCGCTGCAGCCGGCCCAGGAGGTCGCTGCTCACGTCGGGCAGCGGCCTCAGCAGCGCGCTCAGGATGTCCACGCCGTCGGTCCAGGAGGCCCCCTCCAGCGCGCCCACCAGCAGGGAGGCCAGGCCCTCCACCGTGCCCGCCTCTGGGCAGGCCTGCGGGACCGCGTGCTGAGCCCCTGCCCTCTCGCCTCCCTCAGCGCCGGGCGCCTTCCGCCGAGCTCCCCGCCCCCGGCCGCCCCCGAACCTCCAGGGCGAAGAGGGGGAAGTTTCTTGAACCAGTTCTGGCAGAGGAAGAATCGCAGGAAGCTGGGCAGATGCTTGAAGCACTCTTCCCAGAGCGAGCACCCCGAGTAGCGCGCAGAGGGGGCGGCCGCGTCGCCGGGCTCTGGCGGTGTCGCCATCTCGTCCGGGGAGCTCTGGGGAGAGCGGCTGGAGCTGCAGGCCCCCCTCTCCCGGCCTGGACCCCGAGCCCCCCCCCCCCGCCTTGGGGCTCCGGCGCGTACCGGCGCCCCCTGCCCGGAAGGCTCCAGCGACTTCTCCAAGGGCGTCTCCTCAGTGCTCAGGGAAGGCAGGCTCCAGTCCAGCTCCTCGTCCTCCTCCTCCGGCTGCTGGGTCCCGGGCTTCTCCCCCAGCCACTGCACCAGCTTCCGCTGCCACGCAGCAGGGTGTCACCTGTTGCTCCGCGACAGCCAGAAGTCGTCCTGGCCCGCGCCTAACTGCGGGAGGGAGGGCGGGAGAGGCGGCGGCTGGCGGCCGCGGGGAGCGGGGAACGGGGCTGCGGGCCGTCCTGCCCCCAGCCCCCGCGCCTTGCCTTGGGTGGCCTCTTGGGGACCAGCTGGGCGAGGGCTCCGGGGCCGTCCAGCTCCGCCCTCAGCCACAGCCCCTGCCGCACCGCAGAGTTGGGAACGAAGCTGGGGAAGTGGATGGGCCGCAGGATGCACTGCGGGGGGGTGCAAGGGCCAGCGTGCAGGCACAACCAGCAGGCGGGGGCTCTGGCTCCGTCCATCCCCCATCCGCCCCGGGAGCCCCCAGCCCCTGACGCACAGCAGCAGGGAGCCCCAGGAGGTGGCCAGGCAGGGGAGGGGGTGGGGGGCTACAGGTGCACATGGTCCCCTGCTCAGATTCGGACACAAAGATCTTCAGCAAAGGGGAGCTGAGGTGGGCAAGAGGGTGCATCCCCCAGAAGAGCTGCCTCTGGGGAGAGCCAGGAGGGGACTCTCACCTGGTCTTGGAGATAAATGGTAGCAGGAAGGAAGCCCCTGAACTGTGACAGTGGCTCCTGGCGGCGTTTCTTCAGTGGGGTCTGGGATACGGCAGGGGTCAGAGTGGAGACAGGCCCCCAGCCCTGCAGCCCACCCGTGGATGGCTGGCAGCCCACCTGGCTGGAGCCCTCACCTTGCGCTGCAGGCAGGAGGATGGTGGGCCCAGGGCCATCTGCTTCTCCTGCTGGAGCCACTCTGAATGCAGCTGCAGGTGGAGACCGAGGCTCAGGGAGGAGCACAGCAGTGGGCGCGGGTTCACGAGGTCGGAGCAGGGGTGTGGGGGGAGGAGGCCTCACCTGGGGTGCCTTGCTGTGCACACTCTGGGAGGGAAATGGGATGGGCAAGGTGACCCGGGGTTGGCCCCCCATCTGAGGCTCAGGGCAGACCCCAGCCCACCCAAGCACGTTGCTGGCATCTCTCTCTGCAGGGAGGATCACGTTGCTCCAATGCTGAGTTGCCCTTCTGGGCCACATCCCCTGGGAGGGGTGTTGGGGGGAAGATGGATGGCATCGGAGTCCCTGATGCCCAGGGAGGGGCAGGGGCAGGGCTGGGGCTGGGGAAGGCCTGGCACCCACCCGCAGGCCAGGACCGTAGATCAGATGCAGGTAGTTGTCAAAGGCTTCCTGGCGCTGCTGCCAGGATGGCGGGGGCCGGGCCGCTGGGACCACCAGCCCCAGGATCAGCTGCCGAAGGTCGTGGTCCCGGGCAGCTAGGGCTTCAATGGCCTGGGGTGGGGTCGACAGTCAGCCCGTTCTCCCTCGGACCTTGCCATGTGGTGCCCACGTAACGGCTGGGTTCCAGGCCTGCCCCCGGGACTGAGGGAGTGAGGCTGGAGTCTGGGTGGGGGGCAGGGCTGGGCTATCGTAGGGGTGAAGAGGCTGGGAGCACCCCACCTCCTCTAATGCCGGCTGCTGAGGTATCGCCTTCTGGTGACGTGTGGGAGACAGTGCCACGCTGCAGACAGGATGAGCACAGCTGGGACACTCAGCAAGGTTACAGAGGGCTCAGGCAGAGGCTGTGACAGGGACCCAGCCAGGCATGGGGCTGCCAGGGCTGGGACAGGCTTGCGGTATCCCCCGAGGGCTCCCAGAGCTCTGCAGCCTCATGCTGGGGCATGTGGCCAGGCCCTGGCCCAGGGGAGCTGGGTGGGGCCTCCAGGACACCTGGGCCGGCAAACCTAAGGCTGGCCGCCCCGTGCAGGCCGGTGAGCCTCTGCAGCTGGGCTGAGGACAGCAACTCCTGGCTGGCCAGCAGCAGCGGGGGGTCATCCACTGCTTCAGGGACCTCCTGGCACAGCGTCTGAGCAGGGGAGAGAAGCCTGGCACTCAGGCCTAGGGGACCATGTCCTCCCCCAGTGGCCCCGCCTGGCCCACCCTCCCCATGATGCACACCTTCACCAGGTAGGAAGTAGGCAGGTAGAGCACGTGGGCCACCAGGCAGAGGCGGGAGCCCAGTGCCATCACGAGGTCTCCACTGTTGCCGCAGAAGGTCAGGGCCTGGGGGGCGCCATTCAGCTGCAAGAGCCTGGAGGGGTGCCAAGGGCCCAGAGTCCAGCCCCTGCTTCAGCGTGGGAAACTGAGGCAGGAGCTGGGCCCTCCCCCTCCCCAGCCCCTGGCATCTGGTGGAGGGAGAAGGGGAAACCCGCCGGCTGCGCCAGCCACGCCCCCGCCCTCCGGCCCCGCCCACCGCAACAGGCGGTCCCCCGAGGTCCAGATGCGGATGGTGCAGTCGCAGCCGGAGGAGGCGCACAGCTTGGGCGTGGGGCAGCAGCACAGGCCTGGAGTGGGGGGGGTCGGGGGTCTAGTACCCGAGGGGTACGGGGTCTGGGCCTCAGCTTCGCCCTGTCCCCTCACCGGTGATGTGATCCGTGGGGTCGTCCTGGGGCCGGTGATCAAAGCGCCAGCGGTTGCCCAGGCCGAATCGCACCAGGCCATAGGTGGCGCTGGCCGGGGCTTCAAAGCCCACGGTGACGCGAGTGCCGAGCGCGCAGAGCACCACCGCCGGGTGGCAGCAGGAGAAGGTGCGCAGCAGGCTCAGGCTCTCCTCGGCGTACGGGAAGACGCGCCACATCTTCACCATCAGGTCTCCTCCTGGGGGCGGCGGGAGCCGGGCTGGGCTTGAGGGGTGGGTTAGCCTCCCCGCACACTATTGGGAACGAGAGGGGTGCGGGAAACTGACCCGAAGACACGATGCAGTTCCAGGTGGACGCAATGGCGGTGACGGAGCCCGGACTGTGCGCGTCGGTGTGGAAGACGGTCCGCGACGAGCGCCAGCCGAGCACCACCAGCGCGCCGTCCGTGCGCCCCACCACCGGCAGGTACCTGAGGAGGGCGGCGGAGCCCGTTGGCGCGGGCCCAGTCACCCCGCCCGCCCGGCCCTCGCCGGCTCCGGCGCCCACCGGTTCTTGTCCTTCCAGGCCCCGGCAATGTCGCTGCCGCCCAGCTCGCCCCCGTGCTGGCGCACGACCTCCCAGGTGGCGCGCGCGCTCGCGGGGTCTGTGATGTGGCTGTAGAGGTGCAGGCAGCAGGGCCGCGGCGCCGGGGACGGCGGCGGGCAGACGCGGTGCAGTACGTGCATGGGACAGCGCGCCGCGTTGGCGCGCACCAGGTGCCCGGCGCGCGTCAGCAGCCACAGCACCTCGCGCGGCAGGCAGTAGGCCACGGCGGCCGCGCAGCCCTCCGGCCCGAGCAGCAGCGCGCTCACCGTGCGCCCTGTGGAGGCCGACACCAGGCAGACGGAGACGTTGGCGCAGGCGCACACGAGGCGCGTGGGCAGCGGCGGGGGCGCGGGCAGTGGGGGCGCCACCTGCAAGTGGAGCACCGGCGCCGGCAGCTGCGCCAGCGGTGAGTAGAGCTCGCGCACCCGCCACAGCTCCACGGCTCCCGCGCTCAGCGAGAACACTGGCCAGCCCGGCCTGGCGGGCGCCAGCAGGCGGCTCACACGCCCGGACGCCACGTCCCCCGGGCCCCAGGGGCAGAGCGCCACCTCGCCCACCTGCGCCGCCCCTGCAGGTCCCACGTGCGCAGCGTTCGGTCCTGCGAAGCGGACAGCACCAGGGCCGTGTTGGGGAGCACGGTCAGAGCCGTCACTGGACCTGCGGGAGGGGCGCGGGTAACACGGGCGCGCCCGGGAGGAGGGGAGGGGAGCCGGCAGCCCGGGTGCCGCCAGAGCTCTCCGGGAGCCGCCGACCGCTGCGGGCTCTTGAAGGCAGAGGCCCGCGCCCGGGTGCGGGAGAACGGCCTCGAGAGCCGCCGGGGCACGGCGCACCTGTGTGGCCCGCGAACACCATCCGGATCTGCCAGTTGGCCTCCCACACCTTCACCGTGCTGTCCCGGGAAGCCGTCACCATGGCCTCCGCCGCCTCGCAGTACGCCAAGTCAGAGATGGTGCTGGGTGGGGGAGGCCCGGCGGACTCAGCACGGCAGCCCCTGCCCTTCCACCCCCCCGGCACGTGCGTCCGCGCCTCTGCCGTGACCGGTTGTCCCGACAGCTCATGCCTGTCCATCAGCACCCCCTCGCGCTCTCTTGTCCTGTGACCCCCTCACGTTTTGTGCAGATCGCGGCGCACATCCATGAGAGCCCAGGCGTGCAGATCCATGGCGAGCACCGCCGAGCCATAGGCCGCGAAGCAGCGCGGGGCGTGGTGACGCCGCGCGGGCCCCAGAGCCAGGCTCGTGAGCGCACCCGTGGGGCTCGGCGGCGGCGGCAGCGGCAGCCCGCACTGCACCAGGCGGCGAGACCCGGACCGGAACCTCCAGAGCGCCAGGCTTCCGCCCTCCTCGGCTACCAGCAGCAGCCCGCCTTGGGGCACAGGCAGGCAGGAGACGGGCTCGCGGCCCTGCTTCCTGCCCGCTCTCGGCTCGCTCAGCCACAACAGCCTGAGATCGGTCCCTAGTATAGCCAGCCCCGCGGGGCCCCACCCCACAAAGCGGCCCACGTCGCCCAGTGGGCCCGGGACGGTCACCAGCCCCGTGAGCGCCACGGGGGCCGGCAGCTTCTCGCGCGCCCAGCCGTCCTCTCTGTGCAGGTGAAGGCGGCCTGCCCCGTCCAGCACCACGAAGCGACAACCCATCGGGTCCTGAGCCACCGAGCGCAGCCCTGCGGCCAACTCCAGGCGGCGCAGCGGCTCCAGCCCGTGCACCAAGCTTGCCACGTGCATCTCGGCTGTCTTCTCCTGCGGGCCGGGACGGGCAGGCCCGAAGTTCAGGCAGGGGAGCCGGGCAGGGGCGGGCGGGGGGCGTGCTGGGGCCTCCCGAGGAAAGGGCCGGGCCGCACCTTTTCCACGATGCTGTGGAGTCTTGTGCACAGCAGGAGCCACAACCGGCGGGCTCGGGAGCGCACGGACATGATATGCGCCACTGCGGGTGGGTAGTAAAGTGGAGCAGGGCCTGCTGCGTCTCCGATATCGACAGCTCTGTGAGCGGGTGGCGGCAGTCACCGCTGTGTGGCCTTGGGCTCCCAACCCTGGGGCCTCTCCAGCGGGCCTGCCGGGTACCCCAGGGGGCGGTGCGTGTCTGGGGACGGAGACTGCGCCTGCCCGAGTGAGGCCTGCTTCGGGAGCCAGAGGCCTGGGGCAAAACCAGGCCGCCCTCACCATTCTTCTCCTTAAGTAGCCCGGGGTCCGGGACATCGTAGACGTCCATGTCATACAGTTCTACATCCAGAGCCAAGCTGTCGCTTTCCCCTGAAAAGGGGTTGGCTGTATCCGCCACTTCTGACTCCATGGCGGGTCCAGCTACCCAACAGCCACGGATATTCCCTTCGGCCAGCCGTTGGTAAGACACCTGAAGCCACCGGCCCCGCCCCCCACCGCAGGCCAAACGCCCCCAGGTCGGTGTTAATTCACAGAAACTTTTATTGGAAACAAACGAGCTGCAGCAAAGTGACACTCAGTGCACGCGGCCGGGCAGGCGAGGTGGGGGGGCGTACAGGTGGGCGCCAAGGTCCCGCCCAAGCTCAGCAGACCTCTGGGGCCTGCCTGCTGGGTCTCGGGCTGCGGGCCCGGGCTGGAGTGTGAGGACCAGGCCTCGCCAGTACAAAATACAAAAATAAACTCTGTGGGCCTGCTGTCCCTGCCCCCACGGCTCCTCCGGCAGGTGCTCTCTCCAGGGCCCTGCTGCCTAGTCCAGCCGCAGTCCGGGCAGCAGGGGCCTGAGGAGGGGAGGTGGGCGTTCACAGGCTGGAGCCCGCTGGCTTGGGGGAGAGGCCTCCAGGGGCGCCACGCTATGGCAGCAACAGTGTCTGGCAGGCAGTGGGGGAGGCCCTGGGGCCCCTCAGGCAGGCAGGTCCGGGCAGCGGTTGGCACCCACTGAAGCTGGGGCCTCTGCTCCTCCTTGTCACATACAGATCACCTGGACCCTGGCAGAGGTGGGCATGGAGACCCTTGAGGGGCTGCGGCCTGGGAGACCAGGTGGAGGGCGTCCCACTCACCCTGGGAGGCTGGGCCGTGGCCTCCATCACAAACCTGTCCTCCTCGATGGCGCCGCCCTCGTGGCCTGCACCACCCCTCTTGTCCTCCTCCTCCTCCAGCTCCATGTCCAGCTCGTTGCCCACCTCCGAGCGTGTGTAAGTGGAGCCACTGCAGGAGGTTGGGGATCTGTCTTAGGGTCACTGACCCCAGGCTGCCACTGGTCTCTGACAGACCCCGGGAGAGTGGCCTAAGACAAAGAGGGGAGCAAGGTGGGGAGAGGGACAGTGTGCGGGTCCCCGAGCACTGAGGAAGGGAGAAGGCAGCACACCTGATGGAGCGGCAACTAAAGAAGACAATCCGCTTGAGCCGCTTGTTGTAGAAGAAGTAATTGAAGGACCAGAGGCTGCCATCCTCCCCAAAGGGGTCCGAGTCCAGGTCTGGGTTGTAGCTGGGGAGTGTGGGCGAGAGGTGACGTGAGGTCCCAAGTGCCACACATGCTGGGGGGCCCCTGCAAGGACACGGGCCCACCTGTAGATGTCGCATTCGGCCAGGCAGATCTCCTCGTCCACTGCGTTCCACAGCTGTGGCTTCAGGGCCCTGAAGTCCTCCCGCACGGCCGAGAAGAGGCTGCAGTTGACTGCGTTCACCACCTGGAGGGGGGCACCATTAGGGCTGGCAGACAGCAGCCTGGGTAGTACCCAGGGGCCACCAGGCTGGAGGGTGGGGCCACAGGTCTCTCCCCCGCCCCCCTCACCCAGCTGAGGCTGGGCTCCCGGCTGAACTCGTGGCTACGGGCTGTGCTGAAGTCATAGTCGGGCCGGAAGGACTCGTTGAGGGTCGCAATTAGGTAGAAGAGGGTCTTGCGACTGCACTTGTCACTGAGGGGACTCTCGTCCTCGCCGCCTTGGCTCTTGCTTAGTCTGTACAGAAAGATGGTCAGCCCAGCCCTGCACCCCTCAGGACCCCGTCATTCCACTGGCAGACCCCACGCCCACTCACCGGCTGGGGCTGAGGCCTGAGGTCTGGGGCGGTGACAGGGCCTCCAGCACGTGTGGCCGGCCCTCCTGGCAGAACTGCTTGAACATGTGCTTGTCGTCTCCTGCCATCTTACACGAGTAGCTCTCAATCCTGCAGAAATGCAGGAGACCCGTGGTGCAACTCCCTTCCCGGGCCACCACTTGATTCAGGGGTCAGGGTGGCGTGTCCCTGAGATGGGGCTCCCCAGAGCCCCAGCCTCACCTCCCAATGATGTGGGCATCTCCCGTCTCCACAGTCAGCTGTGAGTTGATGGCCTCAAAGCTGGAGTTCTCCAACAGCTTCATGGTCCTCGGTGGTTCTGGGTTCTCCAGGGTCTGCTGCTGCCTGAGGGTGCGGGACACCAGGCTGTGGGTCCCTGGCCAGGTGGGACTCGGCCTTTACCCTCCTGCCCCAGTCAGTGCAGATGCTGTAAACAAGCCAAGCTTGGCCCCTGCCCCAGCTCACAGGGCTCATGGCCCTCCCCAAGCCTGCGCTGCACCCTGGCCAGAGAAGCGATGAGATCCTGTTACCTGAGGCTGGTGGCAAGTCTAGGCCCCAGCTCAGCCACGCCCCCTGCACCTCCCACGAGTTCGGGGTCCAGGCCTTGGGGGGGCACCAGGGACCTTGGGGCTGCTGGTTGGGTCTCGCCCTCAATGCCTCCTCATGGGACAGAACCCCCTCCCCCACCATGAGGGTCACACGGAGTCCACTTAGGGACATGGCTCCCTTAGAACCCCTGAGGCTGGGCTGGGATCCGCAGCCGGAGCGAGAGCGCTCCTCCGGGGTTAGGAATTGGGGCGCCGGGCCCTGCGGTCACCTGGACCAGGGGCTCTTCCCTGCTCTACTGGCTGCTTTCCAGAGAGGAACAAAGGAAACCCACAGGCTCCTCCGTTCTTCTCCGCGAGGATACCAGTTTCCTTCGGACGCCCCGCGGCTCCCCAAAGCTCTGTACGAGGCCTCCGGGGCTCCAGCGTCCAGCGGGCAGCGCCGGCCTCGGGGGCTAAGAGAAACCCCGCCCAGCCGCGATGAAACTACAAGTCCCAGGAGGCAGAGCGCCCAAGCGGGCGCACGCGCACTGGCGCGAGGCCTGCTGGGGGCTGTGGTCCTGGCCGCCCGCAAACCCCGGCCCCGCTGAGGGCGGACGCCTACCTGCTCGGGCCGGATAGGGTGGCGGTGGCGCCGGTGAGAAGGCGATACGGACTGTGGCTGCGGGCAGCGCGAGCTTCTCAGGAGCGGAGGGCGGCGCCGCGGCCTCCGCTCGGGACGCACTGTATCCGGGGAAAAAAGCTCCGCGGCGACGTCCCGTTAGTCCCGGTCCGGCCGGCCCCACCGGACTGCCACCGCGACATAGCCTCGCCCCCTGCACAGCGCCCGACTCTCCCGACCGACCTGCCCACCGACCGCCACAGATCGCCCCGGCGACCGAGCGAGCGAGCGACCTCCGCCTCCCTCGGCCGGACAACAACAAGCGTCCGCAAGGCCCGGCCCCACGCCTCTGAATGGCCCGCTCTAGCCTCTGGGGTCCAGAGTTCGAATTGCCATTGGGCGCGTTCCCCGCCTCTCATTCTTGTTTCCCACTCCTACTGGCTGGCGCGTCTGTCCGTCACCCTGCTGGCCCCCACGAACACGCCTCCCCGCGGGCGCTCATTGGCCGCGGCCGCGCCCGCGTCGTCCCCGGTGGTCGTCATTTCCGGAGAGGCGGGACGCGGCTGAGACGCGGCCGAGTGCCGTGTGGGAGCTGTCCGCCGCTGAGCGAGGGGCTCACGCGGTCGTCGGGCCGGGGCGGGGCCTCGTCCGAGGGGCGGAGCCGGCAGCCGGGGACGGGGTCCAGCGCCCGCCGAGCCAGCGGCGGGGGTAGATGCTAACTCTTGGGCGGCCCCGCTTTCTAGGCCTGGTTCTGTTGGTGAAGCGGGCTCGGCGGGCCGGGATCCGGCGGACCGGAGATGGCGCCACCGGCGGGCGGGGCGGCGGCGGCAGCGGCGGCCCCGGTTCAGGGCCCGGGCTCGGCCGCGGTGCTGCTGGCCGTGCGAGCCGCCGTGAGGCCGCTGGGCGCTGAGCCGGACGCCGAGGCGCAGATGCGGAGGCTGCAGCTGAGAGTGGACCCCGAGCGGCCCGGGCGCTTCCGGCTGGAGCTGCTGGGCGCGGGGCCCCGGGCGGTGAGTGGGAGCGGCGGGGGCGCGCGGCCGGGCTTTTCCCCTTGCCAGCCGCGGAGCAGTTCCTTTGCTTCATTTTCCGTTTCCCCGTGTGTAAAAGGGGGATGCTACTGGTCCCCACCTTCACGGGCCTTGGCGCGGCTTTCACAAGCTAATGCACGTAGAGGGCGATGTAAGAGCGTTGCTCTTCCTCTGGCCATCATGGGGTGTCGCGGGCGGTACTGAACGTGGTTTCTCCCGCTCCTCAGCCCAACTTGCAGTGGCCTCTGGAGTCCGTCTCCTACACCGTCCGAAGCCTCAGCCAGCATGAGCTGCAGCCTCCACCTGGAGGACCCGGGGCCCTCAGCCTGCATTTCCCCAACCCTCAGGAAGCTCAGCGGTGGGCGGCCCTGATCCGAGGTGCCACCACGGAGGGACAGGATGGTCAGTGCCTGGAGTGCTGAGGACGATGGCTGTCCAGGAGAACGCAGGAGCAGCTGTGCCCCTGGTCCTGGATGGGCGCTGTGGTGGGAAAAGCCAGGCATGCCTCGCCCACTGCGGGGGTCTGGGACGGCTCCCCAGAGGGAGAAAGGGGAGAGGAGGTCAAGGAGTTAGCATGTGTCAGGCCAGAGAGAAGAGGTGCAGGGAGTCAGGGTGGGGTGGGAAGAAGAGGTGACCCCTAGACCACTGGGAAGGTACTCAGTGGGGTGGTGCCGGGCTCAGGGTTGGGTAGAAACTTGTGCAGTCGCGTGGGCTGGTGAGCCACACTGGAGAGAGAAGGGGTGTTCCCAGAGATGGCTAAGAAGATAGAACTGGCCGGATGGAAGAGTTAGCAGTTGAGGCCGAGCACAGGGCAGCAGAGCTCCCAGGTGAGGTCGTCTGGGGGGACGTGCAGCTCTGACACATCCGGGAGCTGGGGGACCTCGGCTGGAGAGGTACGGATTGGGAGTAGGAGAGGCCAGCAGAGGTTGCCAGGAGAGAAACCAGAAGGGAATGTGGGTGTGCTGACAGCGCCGTGGGGAGGAGAGGAAGAGCCCTGAGCAGATGAGGAAAACCAGACATCCGTGCATTTAGCGGCCACTCCATACAAAGCACCCTGGGTGCTGGAGACACCACAGCCAACAAGACCTCAAACCCTGGCCCTCGTGGACTTGCATTTCTAGGGGTAGGGAAGCAGACATACAAAATAAGGAAATAAAACTTCTGGCAAATGGCGGAGGATGGGAATGCTGGGGCTGGCAAGGTGGCAGGGCATTGCTGAGGAGTGCCAGGGAGGGAACTGGAAGATCCTGGCATGAGCCACGGGCCAAGGGGGCAGCAAGTGCAGAGCTGGTGGGGCAAGCGCACACGGGCTCCATGAGGCTGGGCAGAGGCCCAGGGCTGGGTGCTCGGCACTCCCGTTCTATTGGGGAGACAGATAACTGGGGGCCTGCCCGAGGGTATCCCAAGAGCTGTGTCTGCTGGTGGGGGAGCCTCCCCACATTGCAGCGGGCTGGGCCTTGAGCTGGAGGTAATAAAAAGGGGAGATGGCAGGCGTGTCCAGGTCTGTGAAGCTGCCGAAAGGAGGCAGTAGCCACGGAGGGTTTGTTTGGAGCAGGAGCAGCCTGAGTGGGTTTTGTGCTAATGGCAAAGCCGGGGACAGGGGCGTGGAGGCCGCACTTGGGGCTGCTGGGCAGGCAGAAGGGTAGGCTCCTGAGACGCTGCTTGGCTTCGGCTCTGAGACTGAGTGGGGATCCCCTGCTGGCAGACAGGAGCTCTAGAGACGGGAGGGGTGGCCTGGCTGCTGTGGAGCATGGGGACAGGTGGGACTGGGCAGCAGAAGGGGTCCAGCCGGACACCAGAGCCCAAGGATGAGCCGACTGCAGCGCCAGCATGGAGGGGGTTGGCAGGGGCCAGGGAGAGGGAGAGAAGGCAGGGCTTGACGCGGTGCCCCGGGTGGGGCCCTGGCCTGTGTCGGCTGGAGGAGGAACGACGCAAAACCCTTGAAACCCGGGATCAAAGGGCAGAGGCCGGGGGCTGCGCTGGGCTGGGGAGCCAGACGCGGGAGGCCCCCAGCCCACCCATCTTCCTTCCCAGGCAGGAGCAGCCCACTTCCAGTCCTCTCCCTGCCCAGCCCTCCCAAAGCCCCCACACCCAAGGGCCCCGAGGCGGATCCTCCCTGGAGCCCTGGAGACTTGATGGAGAAAGGTGAGGAGGGGCAGGCAGGTGGAGGGGTTTGGGGAAGTGGCCGGTGCCCTGCGCTAACAGCTGCCCCCTCCCCACAGAAGAGCTGGTGGGACACCTGGCCCGGGCCGTCGCCAGTGGGGACGAGAAAGGTGCGGCCCGAGCGGCCGCCATGCTGGCCCAGAGGCAGGTGGCCCTCAGCGTCCAGCTCCCGGAGACCTACTTCCCTCCTGGCCCTGTCAGGTGAGCGCGGCCAGGCCCGTGCCCCTTGTCCCCTGGCCCCCCCACCCCCCAGGCCCCCTAGGCCATCCCTCTGACCTGCGTCCCGGCCCAGATTGCAGGTCACAGTGGAAGACGCTGCATCCTCAGCCCACGTCTCGCTTCAGGCCCACCCTCATTGCACCATTGCGACCCTCCAGGACCAGGTGAGCACGGGGTGTGGGGAGCCCTGCTTTGGGGTCGCTGGGGTGACACTGCTCTGGCCGCAGGTGTTCTTGGAGTACGGCTTTCCCCCTGCCGTGCAGCGCTGGGTCATCGGGCAGTGCCTGTGTGTGCCTGAGCGCAGCCTCGCCTCCTATGGGGTCCAGCGGGACGGGGACCCCGCTTTCCTCTACCTGCTCTCAGCCCCTCGCAAAGCTGCAGGTCAGTCCTCTCATGGGGCAGGGAGGGAGTTGGGGTGTAGCCTGAGACAGCCCTGAACCCCACCCCTCTGCCACAGGTCACAGCCCTCAGCTCCCCCAGTCACTGGGACTACCCCGAGCCCCCCAGCCAGCCGGCACCTGCCTCCCTCGCTCCCTGCAGGTGGGCCCAGGAGCTGGACGGGTGGGGGCAGGGTGGGGCCGTGGGCAGGAGTCCATGACGGGTACCCCGTCTGCAGCACGGCTGGCCCTGCCCCTCCTGCACCTTCATCAACGCCCTGAGCCGCCCTGGCTGTGAGATGTGCAGCACCCAGAGGCCCTGTGCTTGGGACCCCCTTCCCTCCACCTCCACACAGCAGCCACCAAAGGTACCGGGGGCGGGGAGGGGGTGGGGGTGGGGCAGCAGAGGCAGCAGAGCTGACCCATCTCCCCTCGCCAGGTCACAAGGAGAGAGGATGGCCCCGCCCTCCCTGGCCCGCGGCCCCCGGAGCCCCTCCTGGACCTCTCGGGGGACGTTTCCTGACGGGGGCGGGATGCACAAGCCGGGGGCATTAAAGACACTTCTGAGCCAGCCACGTGCCTTCACAGACCGTCTCGGGCAGCTGGGGCCACGGGGCGGGTGGAGAGCTGGCCTGGCCCAGGGTCCGGGCCCCTGAGCCGTGCAGATGAGGACCTCCGGGCGGGGGATGGGGGGGCCTTCCCCAGACAGGCCCCGCGGCTCCTGGGTGTACTTGGCTCCCCTGCATGAGCCTCTGGCTGCTGACCACGGGGCTGGGGCACTGCAGGCAAACCTGGCCTGCTGCTCTGCCAGTGACGTCCGGCTCCGTCCTCACACCCTCAAGCGTGCGCCCGGCCCCCTCCTCGAGCCGGACTGCCCCGGCCGGGCCGCTCCAGCCAGCACCGCGTTTACTGGCAGTGGGGTGGCTAATTCCCCTACTCGGGACAGGGAACGCCCAGAGGCTCTGTCCCGGTGGCACCAGTGCTGCCGCCCTGTGAGCTGCTAGGTGCCTCCTGTGTAAACACCGACATCCCAGCAACTCCAGCTCAGCACACTTCTCCCTGCCCCTCCCCAGCATGACCCTGTTGCGGAGGGCACCTCAGCTGCCCAGCCTCAAGTCCAGGAGTCGTTTCAGGGGCAGTCCTCTCCCCACAGCCACTGCCCCCACTCTGGAGGACTACTTGAGCCTTGCCCCAGTCCCCATCCTGTCCCCTAAACGGCTACTGCAGGTAAACCAGGTATCAGCCCTGTTGAAATGTGGTCACAGGAGGGAGACCGAATGGCCCACTGTGCCGACACTGGACACCACTCCAGCAGGTCCCAGGCTCCTGGATCACGGCCAGCCCACCCCGGCCCCTTTCATCTCTGCTCCTGGAGATGCCCCTCGCTGCCGAACACTGCCGCCTCTGAGCAGTCAGTGGGCCGCTTCCTGTCCCACAGGTGGTCGGCCCTGTCTGGACTCCCAGCCAGCTGCCATATGGGGCAGGGCTCACCACCCTGCATCAGTGTCCTAGGGAACTGCGGAGGCAAGGACCTGAGTCCCAGAGTCCCCTGCAAACTTCATCCCCACGTACAACAACTCAAAGATGTACACTGAGAAACTTAATTTATTCCCATGACGGGGGGCTGAATGAGGATCTGGAGCTACACCCCAGTCTCCTGTCCCCTTCCCTCTTGTCCCAGAGGAAGAGAGGCTTGGCCGCACAGGCCTGAGGTCTGACCAGGCCAGGGTGGCTCCTGGGTGCGAGGGCCTGTTCAGGCTGGATGGCGGGCAGATGGTGGGCAGGGTCACTTGGGCGGCCGATAGGCCAGCTTCCGGCTCTTCAGGACTGACCACTTGTGCCGCTTCATGGCGTAGACAAGGGGGAGCAGCAAGCCCATCGTCATCAACATCTAGGAGGCAAGGCAGGCTCAGAAGAGGGGGGAAGGCGAGCCCCTGCCCAGCTTCCAGGCCCTCTGTGATGCCCACTGTGTCCCTTGCCCACCCCCCTCACCTTGAGTCCCATGCGTTTGCGATGGTCATGCTCTGGCTCAGCTGCCCAGCGCAGAAAGGTGCAGACATCCTTGGCCACCTGGGACATGGTGGCTGGAGTACCTGCCCAAGCATAGGTAGGTGAGGGCTGTCCTTGCAAGTCCCTACCCAACCAGGGGCAGCCCACAGAGCACACCCTCTGTGGAGCAAAGAGAGAACGGCCCCTGCAAAAGGCTTCGAAGAGATGCAACGCCGAGGATACACACGGGCGCCTGGGCAGGGGCAGAGACGTGCAGGCAGAACCGAAGCCGACGGGGGAGGCAGAGCAGTGTGCCCACACCCAGGCTGGGGACCGCTTACCATCGTCAAACTCTAAAACTTCGTTGTAGATGGGCGGCGCCATGGCAATGGCCTGGCCAGGGAAGAAGGGGTTGAAGTAAAGGCCTTCTTGCAGCGACACCCCAGTGGGTGGCTCACAGTAGCCCGTGAGCAGAGAGAAAACGTAGTCCTCACCACCGTGCCTGGGACCAGAGCCACGATCGTCAGCCCCCGGCAGGCACCGGCCCCTGCCCCCCTCCCCCGGCACTGCACTGTACCTAGCTCGCACGATGTAGCTAAGGTCAGGGGGCAGAGCCCCGCTGTTGGCAGCACGAGCAGCCTCAGGGTTGGGGTACGGTTTGGGGAAGTAGTCGGACAGCTTCCCTGGCCGCATGAACATCTCCCCGTCCTCGTTGGGGCCATCCTGCACCTCCACCTGTCACAGGGAGCCCCGTCAAACCCTGCTGTCCACCACAGCAGGAGCCCCAAGCCTGATGTCCTCCACAGCCCCAGGCCTCCCACCTCCTCAGCCAGCGCCTTGGCTTCATCCTCCGTGTAGCACACGCCCACCAGGTGGCGGAAAGCCAGGTAGTCCATGCTGTGGCAAGAGGAGCACACCTGCTTATATACCTGGAAGCCCCTCCGGATGCTAGAGAGAAAGAGAAAAGGTTAGGGATGCCCAGGGTTCCACCCCACCTAGGGCACCCAGAATCTCCCCGGCCAGCAGCACACCTGGTGTGATCCAGAGAGGAGAGGAGGCCACGGTGAGACCAGGGATAGCTGGGAGGGTGCAGCTCCAGGTCAGTGGCACTCACGGCAGAATGCAGAGCCACGGCCAGCCCGGCACCCCCTGCCGCCAACACGCCTAGCGCTGACAGCATCACTTTCCGGCCCCGGGACAGGCCGGGATTTGACGACAAGGACACTGCCTGCAAGAGGCCCGCTCAGCGCCCGCCAGAACAGGCCCACTCCACCTGGGGGTGTGACTCTCAGCGCCCACCTCTTCCACTCGCCCCCCTAGCAGCGTCTCCTCCCGCGGAGCGCAGCAGCACACCCCGCCCGCCCGTCCCAATCCGCAGTCGGCCCTGAGGAGGGGTGGGACGTGTTCTTGGATCCCGGGCCGGGGTCGGACCGAAGTGAGCAAGGGCGCTAGAGTAGGCCAAGGTCACGAGCAGCTGGGCGAGGGCAGGCTGGGGTTACTAGGAGAGGCGGGCCCGGTGTGGGCGCCAGAGGTGAGAGCGGGCCCGGGGCGCGTCCCCCGGGGAAAGCCCGCTCCGGCCCCGCGCGAGCTCTGCTCCCGGGCGCCCGACGGGGGCGGGCAGCACGGGGCCTGGCCGGGGCGGGGGCGCCAGGGTCGCTGCCCGGCTGCGCCTGTCCGCGCCCGAAGCCTCCCCGCCGTGACCTTCACGGGGCTACGGGGCCGCGTGGCGGGCGTGGCCCGGGCGAGCACTCACCTGAGGCGTCCGCAGCGGGAGCTGCCCGGGCCGCGCACAGCACAGCATTCCCCGGGCCCGCGCGCCCGGGATCCCCGCGCCTCGCGGCCCTAGGACCGCCCCGCGAAGCGAAGCCGACGCCGCCGCCGCCGCCATCTTGGCCCTCTTTAGCGCGGCCGCCTCTCCCGTCGGCCCCTGCGGCGCCACCGAGCTCAAACCACGCGAGAGCTGGGGCCGCCGGAGGCGGGCGGTGGGCGGGCACAAGCGCCATCTGCCGGGTGCGGGCCACGCGCCGAGAGTTTCCCCGGTCGTCTTGGAAACCGACGGTGGGGCGGGGCGCCGTCGCGGACTCGTCTCCTGTTGCCATGACAACTATTTGGCGTCCCTATCCCCTTCCGCCGGCCGCTTCTCCCTGGCTCTTCCGGGACGCTGGCGCCCACCGACGTCTGCGCGCTCCCACTCCGAAACCCGCGCATCAGCAAGGCCTCCGCGTGCGCGCGTCCGCCGGTACCGCCCAGCGGGGCCCGTTGGCCCGGCGGATCCTGCCCCCGGGATGGGCGAGGAGGAAAAGGCCAGCTGCCGCGGCCCCGGCTCCAGGAAAGAAGGATCGGCAGCCTGCACCCAGCCGCAGCCCGCGCGCAAGGGCACGGTGGCTCCTCTTCAAGCGGAACAGCCTGTCCTCTCCTTCGTTAATTCGACAGGGTTTGGTGCACTAGGCACATGTTATGCCCTGAAACAGTCGCAGGGACCGCGAACAGAGCAGCCAAATTCCTCAAAGACACTGATGTCTGTAGTCAGTGAAATGGAAGGGTATTCAATTTATAGAGGGATGAATATTCAAAAATTCACTGGCAAAAATGGTCAGAATCAACTTTTTCAGAACCTGGGAAATTAAAGGTTTGCAGCATCCAGGGAAGTGTTTATTCAAGGAAAATACATGAATCTTGGTAAGAATAGCAAGCTTTTTGGCGGTGTAATTTTCCTAGTCCATCCCAGCTCTCCAGCTCACTGGAAGCCATGAAAAATAACAGCCAGTGTTCCTGTTCCTGGTACTGGAGGGACCAAAACAGACTTGATTATTAAAAAAAAAAAAATTGTCATTACTGATCCTGTCTGGTGGCACTGCTGGAGACCCCACTTACGAGGCTGACTTGACATCCCCCCCCCCTCCCGTGTCACAGCCTTCTTCCTGAGGGTGTTTGTCAAAGGTGTTTGCAGATGAGTGTTTTAACTCAGCAGCTGACTGAGGCAAGCACTCAATTGCTGGGGCAAACAATAGGCTAACCAAATAGCTTAAAAGGGAAGGCTGGGAAAGTAGATGTCCCCAGAGCTTTGAAAAGCCAAACATGTTCCTGGGGATCTAAAAGGCCACACACTTACATAAGGCAGTGTACAAGCTCAGAAGAACCCCCAGAACACCCCAAGCTTTCCCCTCTGACCAACCTTGAGGCTCTGGTCATGTAGGAAGAACCAGCTAAGGTGGAATGGAGGCATAGCCCGATAGGCACAGAGGGGGTCCCTAGGGAGAGACTGGGAGACTTTTGGGTTCCAGGATTTTAAAGAAACCCCTGTCCAATCATAAGCTGGCCACTAAGCTAACCAAGTAGAGGCTTCAGTGGCCACACAGGACAAAGAATACAGACTTGGCAGAGAAAAATTGCCAACAACAGCTACAACACACAGCAATAACAACAAACTCCAGGGAAGGAGAGAACCTGATGTTCAGAGATATCACATTATATTATTTAAAATATCCAGTTTTCTTGTGCAAAAAATTCACAAAGTATGGCACGTACATAGTACAGAAACACCATTCAAAAGAAACCAGGCCTGAGGAAGTCCAGATGTTGAACATGTGAGACAAAGACTTTAAATTAGCTATTTTAAATATAGGTTCAAAGGGCTACAGAATCCATGAGTAAAGAAAGGAAGAAAAGTATGAGCCTGATGTCTCACTGTTTTCATTTCCTTGGCTGCTGAAGCTATTCCATGCATGGTTTTGCCTAAGCAATGGGAATTTATTAGCTCGTGGTTCTGGGGCTAAGAAGAAGTCCAAAACAAGGTGTCATCAAGGTGATGCTTCTCCTGGAATACTGTGGCGTTCTGGGGCTGGTTGCTGGTGTTCCTTGGTCCTTCACTTGACACATGGCAAGGCATGTGGTGGCCTCTTCTGGCCTCTAACTTCTCTTCCAGTTTCCATTGATTTCAGCTTCTGGCTGCCACCTCTGTGGCTTTCTCTCTGCTGGGTTTTCATTCTGCTTACAAAGGACTCCAGCAATACGATGGAGAACCAGCCTGACTGAGGTGGAACACACCTTAACTGAAGTTGCTGCATCAAAAGGTGCTGCTCCCAGTGAGTTTAAGAACATGTTTCTCTGGAGTATATACAGTTCCACACCACCACACTCACCAAATGTGTCACTGAGACTACCAATAACAAGACTGAAATTATACAACGGAGGCAAATAGAAATACTGGTCTTGGAAAGTACAGTGATGAAAATGGAAAACCACAAGCGGAGCTCGACAGATTTGGACAGGCAAAAGAAAGAATCAGCAACTGGAAGATAGGCCAATTGAAATGATCTCATCTGTGGAACGGAAAGGGAAAAAAAAAGAGTAAAAATGAAAAGAGCCCCCGAGACCTGTGACACACCATCAAGGATACTAGCACGTGTCACGAAGAGTCCCAGGAAGTGAGGAGAGATAGAAAGGTGCAGAAAGAATATGTAAAGAAACAATGGCTGAAAACTTTCCAAATTTGATGGAAAACAATCTACATATCCAAGAAGCTCAATGATTTCCAAGTAGGATAAACCCAAAGAGATGCACACCTGGACACACGGTAATCAAACTCGCAAAGGCTAAAGACAGAGAGAATCTTGAAAGCAGCAAGAGAGAAGATTCATCCCGCACGAGGGGCTGTCACAGGACAACTTCTCCACTAAGGAACCTAACAATGAGCAGCTGACTCCTCTCTGTGCTGCTCTCCTATTTTCCATATTTTCTGTTCTGATAGTGAAGAACCAGTTACTCCTTCTGGTACAGAAGCATATTTAACAGAACTTTTACCTAAAAATACTCAAGTACAATTTCCAACTGATAGAAAGTGGAAAGGCCTCACTATAATAACTGGGACAGATGTTTCATACCCCTTAAGTCCCATATTAGAAAATTATACTGAAGAAGCTAAACAGTTAAAAGAACTGTGACTATTTTCAAGAAAGCAGAAAGGCTTCTCAACCTTCTTAAATATAGACAACATGTAATCCCTGGTCCTCTGTGAGAACAGGACGGGCTGCAGCTGTCACTTCAATCATAGAGAAGTCGTAAATAACGTAGCAACGTTGAATACAGTCCAATCAAATGTATGTTTATGAATATGATGTAATGGCCAAACTAATCAATAGAGTAAAATGAAAAAAGCTATATTAACAAGACAGAGACAAATAATAGTAATCCCTTTTCTAATTTTTATACAAGTAAAAGTATGTTAAATTGCTCTTACAAAAATCATATAGCTTAACTGGTAAACATATTTTTAGGAAGTTTTACAGGCATTCAAGGTTAAGACTCCGATAATGTGGATACCTTCCTTTGATCTTGAACCATTCCTGTTCACGAAGCATCATTTAATGTAAAACTAGAATATGATTTGATTGAATGTAAATCAAAAGCTGGCTTCCAGTCTGACTTGGAAAGGATGTTTGTCCTCAGACACGAGACAGGCCCAGGGGTGCTGGCGGAGCCAGGGCGGAAGAGGGAGGAAGGGGTCCCCCTCACAGATGGCTTCCAACCCCCAGGCTGTGAGACCTGCTTTTCTGTAGGTTAAGTCACCCAGTTTGTGCTCTTTTGTTACAGGTCCTACAAACTAAGACAACCAGGGGAGGTAATTACACAGGTAAATATAAAAGGTGGTGTAAATATAATTTTGTTTGTACATTTTCCCCCTTTATCTGATTGAAGCAATAACTATGAATCTATGGAGATGGGCACACAATACATAAAGACATAATTTGAGACAATAGCAACATAAAGAAGCAGGGAACAGAACTCCATAGGAGCAAGATTTTGAATACTATTGAAATTTATTTAGTGTTAATCTGAATAAAATTATTATGAACTGAGATGTTAATTGTAACCCCCAGGGCACTCACTAAGAAATCGACCAAAAATATCTAGTAAAAGAAACAATAAGGGAATCAAAATGGTACACCAAGAAAATGTCTAACCCAAAAAGAAGGCAGTAATGGAGAAACTGAGGAACAAATAAAGACAAGACATATGGAAAACCTATAGCAAAGTAGCAGATGTGAATTCTACCTTATCGCTAATTACATTAATCTCCAGTTGAAAAGTAGAGATTGACAGAATGGATAAAAATAATAGAGAACATGATCCCACCATATGCTGTCTATAAGAGACATGTTTAGATTCAAAGACCCAGGTTGAATGTAAAAGATTAGAAAAAGATAGACCACGCAAATGGTAACAGGCTACAGCAATTATACTAATATCAACAAAATAGACTTTACGATGAAAATTGTTGCTAGAGTCAAAGACATTTTTTAGGTTGGTATTATAACATTTATTAAAATAATGTTATGAGTTAATAGAAACAGCAAAGAACCAAAGAATTAAAATGCAAGCTATGTAAAGTCCCATCTAAAAACCCCAAAGTGTCTAACGAATTCATTCAATGTAATAAAGCACTGTAAAACAATTGGCAATTTTCAGTTATCAAAACTATGGATTTTGCATTTTGTATCCTTTTCTCAATCAAGAAAAAAAATTCCTTGTGAGTGTTACATAACATACATATAAAACAAGATAGAAAAACACATTATACACTTGTAACAATGGCTGTTCATCCATTATCTTACATGTACATACATAGCATGAAATGACTGAGATAATAAAGAATAGACAAAAATACATGTCAGCTGTGTGGTAACATATAAGTGACACTCCCATCTACTGACTCTAAAAAAATTTACATAATGCTATCAGAAAAATTCTTAAAAACTACATATTTTAATAAGAAATAAATTCAATAAAGAATGATAACACTGAGAACCAAGGCATTTAGAGATTTCAAAAGTCATGCTTTTTTTTTCAGTTGGTCCAAAATTTTTTCAACTAAGTTTTCAAAATTTTGTTCTGCGCCAACATTACCCATAAATGTCACACGTTTATTTCATATATTTACTTTCTTCCCAATAAAAGACGTTTGATAAACATCTAAAATGTCCAGGTATAACATAGCTGAGATGAAACTGGATCAAATGCTGGTATTGTTTTTAACAACTATCACCTCAAATGCTTGAGTGTTGCAAATTTATTAAACCAACCAAACAAAATAAAAATCAAAGTGGCACAGCATATATTGTAAATAAATCAAAACAACTGTATGTGTAACAGAAAGACAAAGCAGTGGCACATTAAACCAAAACTAGCTGAGTACAAAACAATGGCTGTCTACTGCATAGTGAATAAACTGGAAACTGTTCCCAAGCGAGGCGAGACGGCGGATGAGGGCACCACGGGGTGCCCGCCGAGCTCACTGCCGGTGACTGGGACACCACAAAGGCGTGTAAGAGGGAAACAGCTAATAAGCTGATAATCCACAGAGAGACACTTTATACTGAAAAAAGGGTCAATATGTTAAGAAGACATAATTATAAACATATATGCATCTAACAACAGAGGCCCTGAATAAATAAAACAACAAACAGACACTGTGGAAGGAGATACACAGACAGTTCCATAAGGAGAGCTGGAGGCTTCAACGTCCCACTTTCAATAAGGGAGAGGACAACCAGAGAGAAGATTGCAGGGAAAAGAGACTTGAACACTCTCTAAACCAAGTAGACCACTTACACTTCACCCTTACACGTTCTTCTCAAGTCACACGGAACGTTCTCCAGGACAGATATTTGGGGCCATAAAACAAGTGTCACTAAATTCAAAATTAATGAAATCATATAAAGTATGTTCTTTGCCACAGAACAAAATTAGCGATCAGTAACAGAAAGAAATAAGGGAAATTCACAAATATGTGGAAATTAAACAGGCATTCCTAAATAACTGATGAGTCAAAAAAAGAAATTACAAGGGATATTAGAAATACCTTTGGGTAAATTGGAAATATATCACAACATACCAAAACTCATGGGATGCAGTGAAAGCAGTGCTAAGAGGGAAATTTAGGGCTGTAAATGCCCATATTTAAGAGAAGAAAGCTCTTAAATCGTTAATCCAAACTTCCAACTTAAAAATACTACAAAAAGAAGAGAAAACTAAACTCAAAGCAATAGTAAAAGAAGAGTGAAAATTATTGAAATAGAATAGGAAAATAATAGAGAAAACCAAAAAGCAAAGAACGGTTCTTTGAAAAGATGGAAAAAATTGACAAGCTACTGATCAAGAGGAGAAATGAGAAGGCTAAAGTTACTAGGGGTGGTGAGGGCAGCCAGGAAGCGACTGCTGATGGGTACAGATTTTTTGGGGGTGATGAAAATACTCTGTAAATAGACTGTGGTGTGGTTGCAAAGTCTTGTACTTGAATATGCTAAAAGCCCTGGGCTGTGCACTTCACAATGGTCAAGTTTACCATAGGTAACTCAGTTTCCCGGGCCTGGTTTAAGTATCATAAACTGGGGGGGCTTAAGGCAACAGAAACGTATTCTGGACCCCAGAAGGAGATGCCAAGGGGTCAGCAGGGCCGCGGGGGTCCCTGCCCGGCCTCGCCCAGCTTCTGGAATCCTCCAGCTGTGCGTGGCTCATCAAGGCAGCAGTGGACTAGAGGCCCCCGGCGTGCGCGGCCTCAGCCCAGTGGACCTACGCCTGCAGGGCCCGGCCTCCCCCAGGGCGACCCTTGCAGCACGCAGGGCCCCACACGCCCCTCCCGGGGTGCAAGTCGGCCGGGCGCAGCGGGGGTTGAGCCTCATGGAAACAGGGTTTTCCGAGTGCATGTCCCTGACGCTGGCCGAGGCGTCCACCCGCGTTTGCAGCCTTTGCGTCGTGTCCAGCGTACTCCAGGCACTTACAGGCCGATGAGGGGGGGGGCGTGGCCTTAGACGTGCTCGCGGCACATCCCGGCGCCGCCCAGGAGGCGGTGGCTGCGGACAGGGCCGCCCGGGCCGCAGGGGGCCCCGCGGGGACTCCCCACGACGCCACTCCTGCCCCCGGGGTTCCACACCTCGAGTCTAAAGCAAATTCCGTTTCAAAACCTCACACCCCGACCCCTTCTCCGGGGGACGCCCCGCGGCCGCCTCCTCCCGGAGCCCAGGGCCCTGCGGCGCGTCCTGTCGGGGCTCCCCTGGAGTCTCTTCAAAGCCCCTCACTGTCCTGAGGGTCAAGCCCCAGGCACGACCCCGCTCCCTGCCCGGTCACCTTCCGCCCTCCCCCAGGGGAGGAGGCCCTGCCTCCGCGGGCGACAGCGTCATGCAGGGTCTGGGCTTGGGCCTCACGCACGCTCACCGCTCAGCGCACGACCCTCCCCCCCGCTGTCGCCTTCTGGGTCCAGGCCCCGAGCCCGGCGGCCCCCACTGCGCCTCCTGCACCGTGCGCCCGTGATGGGCAGGAGACGGGGCAGAGGTGGCACAGCCCAAACCCTCGGGGCCCCCATTCTGGGAAAACCAGCAGAAAACAAACCCTCAACACGCCCTCCTGGTTGCCAGCATTGTGGGCGCGACACACACGCTCACTTCTAAATGCATCAATGCATTAGTTAGGGTTCTCTAGGGAAACAGAATCAACAAGAGATACCTAAATAAAAGATTTTCTGAAAGTGCCTCACGCAACTGTGGATATGCACGAGTTCAAATTCCACAGGGCGGGCAGCAAACTGGCAACTTCAGTGAAGATGTTCAGTGAACTCCTCAGGGATTGAACTGCAACTTCAATGAACATGTTTGGTGAACTCAGGAAACGCTTTGCTGGGCAGCCAAAGAAGTGAAGGTCCTCCATCTGTCTCCCTTAAAAGTCTTCAATTACGATTGTATAAAAATGTAGCTTATGAGGGGTGACAATGGCATTGGGAAAGCCATAAGGACCACACTCCCGTTTGTCTAGTTTACGGATGGACGAGTAGAATAGGGGAAGGAAACAGACAGACAAAAGCACCAGTGTTCTTTTTTACTTTAGTTGCTCTTTTTCACTATAATTATTATTCTTGCTGTTTTTGTGTGTGTGGTAATGAAGGTGTCAGGGATTGCTTTTGGTGATGAAGGCACAACTATGTAATGGCACTGTGAACAGTACGATTTGTTTTGTATGACTGTGTGGCATGTAAATACATCTCAATCAAATGAATTTTAAAAGAAGTCTTCAGCTGATTGATTGGATTAAATCCAGCTGATTGAATTCTCGGCTTGTGGAAGACACGCCCTTAATGACATCATCAGTCACAGCTGCAGCCAGTTGACTAATGATGTAACAAACCAGCCTTCTGGTTTACCAACCAGCCACACATACCCTTGCAGTAACAGGCCAGTGCTTGCTTGACCAGTCACCTGGGCACCATCACTGGCCAGGCTGACACAGGAACCTACCATCACAATCAAGCTGGCGGCCACCGAGTCCCCACAGGACCCCCAGCTCAGCAGCAGACCCCCTTTCAGCAGTCAGGGCGAGCGGGAGTGTGGGAAAGCCCCACACCACGGTGGACTAAACCAGGCGGGTGGATGAGGGCTTCTCCTCGGCCGTGTGACATGTAGCATCGCCGGCCCGACCCGGGACGAACCCCGCCCCCTCCTCATGCATCCCTCCCGGTAACTCCCTGGGAGTTTTGGCTGCCCTGACCTTGAGGGCTGCTCACCGTGAGCACATCTTGCTTTTAGAAAAGAGCCCATACCCAGATGATTTCCCAGGACTTGCCCAGGAGCCCCTGGCACGTGGCCATCTTTGCTCCTGACCATTTACAGCTGGCGACGCAGCTGCCGTGGGTACAGGCACATGCCAGTGACCTTACTTCCCTCTCTGTAGGCGCCCCGGACAGACGCTTCCCCACCGACCACCCTGGCGTTCGGTGCCTCCTTTTTCAGAACTGCATCCAGCCCTGTTGCAGGGTGGTTTGGGGCAGTTCTGGCTGGGTCATCCCCTATTTCTTCTTTTGGGGGTGTCCTGCTGCCGGTTTAGTGGGATACGGAATTCAGTTGTGAGGTTTGCCACCCAGGACCGGTGCGGCAGCTCCAGGATTCCCAGGGAGCTCGCCCTCGTCTCCCACACCTGTCAGCAGGGGGCTGCCACCTCGTGGTCCAAAATAGCACTGCACGTTCCAACCGTCACAGCCACATCCCAGGGAGCAGGCGAGGAAGGGCCGAGAGGGGCACCCCTCCAGGTAAGGCCCCTTCCGGAACATGTGCCTGCCGGGCCCGCTCCTCACCTTTCACTGCAGCTTGGCCACGGCCACACCTTGCCGCCTGGGAGCCTGGAACAGGCTTACTTGGGGTGACCTGTGCTCATGCAAAATTTGGGGTTCTATGACTAAGGAGGCAGAGAATGGATACCGGGGGACAAGCAACAGATTCTGCCACCCCCAAAATAAAACATTTAGGAGCACATCCTCATCCCTTTTACATCCTGGGAATCGGCAGTGGAGACACCACAGGGAGCCGCGGGGCCTGCAGGCACATGGGATGGAGAGACGTGGACATCGCCCCACGACAGGAAAGCCGAGGACCCCGAGCACTTGCAGTGAGCAGCGCAACGCTGGGGTCTTCAGGCAGAAGCAAACGTCACCCATAGCGAGACTTTGGACTTTGAGCCTCAAAACCACAAGGCAGTCAGTTCCTGTTGTTCAAGCCAAACCATGGTGGTGGTTGTGAGAGCAGCTGAACAAACTTAAGACCCTGGAGAGGAATTCCATCTTAGATGTCACCCCACCAAGAGAACAGAGATGGTGGAGTGGGGATTTGGACAGGTTTCGGAGGCCAGGAGCCGAGGGACTTGGCAGGGAGAAGCCCGTGCCTCAGAGGTGGGGTCAAACCAGGGGGTGGCAGTGGTGGGGGCACTTTGATCATCACAGAAGCTGATCCAAGCGGTTCCAGCCTGGGGATGAGTGGGCTGCCCAACAGTGGGACCTGTGCCCCAGAGCCCCAACAGCGGCGGCCGCTGAGCACCTACTTCTCCCTCTGGAGAACGTGGCCCTGTGAAACCCCTCAGGTCCTGACCTCAGGGTCACCCCACTGCAAGGCTGAGCTGCCCATCCTTCCCCAGCCAGGGGCTCCTCCAGGGGAAGACAAGGCAAAACCAGCAGGAGGTGCGGGGCAGGAGCCTGAGGGAGCAGTGACCAGTCCCGGGGTGCAAGGCAGTGGGGGGAGGTCTCTGCACCCCCAGGATCCCCCACGGCCGCTAGACTGGCACAAACACCAGTCCTTGAAATGGACTCCCACAGAGTCTTTGGGCTCCCCCAGGGACTGGTGCCATGTCCCATCTTGGTTCCTAATGCCGAAGCCAACATGGTTTGCTGCCCTGCAAGTGCCCTGCCCTGTGACAAGAGGCCTGACTCGTAACCACCAGTGGCCCTGGCATCACCCAAGGGTCACACCACACCCTGCTCATTCTCCAAAAGCACACCGCATCACCCAGCTCCCCTCAGGCTTCTCTCCCAGCTGTGGTGGGGAAAGGACTTCTTGCTGGCCCCTCCAGGCCCTCCCAGGCTCGGGGGTCCCCAGCTCTGCTGCCTTTGGGGCTTGCACCCCCAGTACCAACTGCAGCCGGGGTGACGCCGGGTGAGCTCCGCGGCCTCTGCCTGCCCTCGCCTGGGTACCTGTCCCTTTGGCTCTGCTCCCAGGAGGCCACGTCGGGGCTCACCCCACATGGGCAGCCCCCCCACCCCATGTCCCTAGGCCTCCTCTGCAGGCTCCAGCTCCCCCTGGGCTCCCTCTGCCCCTCAGGCCCCAAGCCCTCCACTCCTTGTTCTTGAAGCCTCTTCTCCAGCACCGGACAGGAGGCAGCAAGCCACAGAGACCACCAAGCCCAAGCCGTGCCCCCCAGGCCAGCAGGGCATGTGCTTGGGGAGAAGGAGAGCAGGGCCGGGTGGGCTTTCAGAGCCTGTTCCCCGGGGCCTGAGGCTCTCTCCTTCCAAGGCTCGGTGCCCCTTACCCCTCAGTTGTGCCCCAGCCGGCCAGGGCTCCTGTTATCTGGGGAGCCTGCGAACACCCTTCAATGCCCCATTCCTGCAGGCTGCAGTTTCTCGCTGTGCACAGTAGGCAGGAACCAGAGAGACTGAGAACTCCCGTTTATTTCCCAAGAAGAGGAAGAATGGGGGCCGGGAACCCTACCCGCACGGCCGGGGCAGGCGGATGTCACTTCCAGAAGAGCACATTCCAGAAGAGCAGCCAGCAGGGATAGACGCCAAGGGAGAGCAGTGGGAAGAGCAGGGCGCCGTACGTGTGGTGCTCCAGCACGCCCCGTGCCAGCGCCGCCAGGAACAGCTGCCAGCCCTCCGCCAGCGACAGTGGCAGCTCCTGTAGCTCCCGCCACAGGAAGAGGCTGCCCAGGAGAACGGCTGCCGGGCTCGTCAGCACCAGCAGCGCGGCGCAGAGCAGCCTGGTGGAGGAGGTGCCGTCAGGTGGGGTGGGGCTGGGGCTGTGCAGGGGGCTCCGGGGCAGGGGTCCAGCACGTACCGGGGCCCGTGGGGCTTGGTTAGCGCCGCGGCAGGCACCATGGTGGCAGCCAGCAGGAAGCCCAGGGAGAAGTTGGTGATGGCGACGCAGCCCAGCAGCAGCGCCAGGCAGCTCAGGGCCACCAGCTTCAGCGCCATCCAGCCCCTGTCTGGGTCCTGTGCACTCATCACCCTGCAAAGCCAAGGGCTCGAGGGCAGCTCAGGGGCGGGCTGCACTCCTCGCCGGCCAGGCCCAGCCCAGCCCCTCACCGGTGGGTGTTGTGCGGAAGCGCCAGACCAGCTGCGTATACTGCCAACAAGGTGAGCACCACAGCCTCGGCCTCAGCCACGGGGAAGTGCTCGGCGGCCACGTGCTGGCCCAGCACTGGCAGGACGTAGAGGGCCAGGCCCATGGCCTGTGAGATCAGCAGGGGGGCCACGAGCGAGGCCAGTCCCACACCCTGCAGGGCACACAAGATACTTAAGATGTCCCCAGGGTCCCCAGAAACCCAAGGCACCCTTCCCCCTGCCCCCCCAAGCTGAGGCTGTAGTGCAGCAAGAACCCTAACCTGGACCCAGGAGGGGGTGCTATCACCTGTGCTGGGGGGAGGGGGGGGCTCTGGCCAGGGGCCCCCCCGGACTCCTTGGGTCCCACTCCAGCCTCATGGAGTTGCATCCACAGTTCCAGAGCATGGCCCAGTCAAGGATCCAGACAGAGACATGACAAGATACACAGCTGGGGGCCACGACCTGCTCCCCAGCCCCACCCCCACCCTGGATGGAAGACTCGCCCCAACCTAGGGTGGTGAGACCCGATGCTGTGACAGCAAGAGAGGATATCTTGAGACCAAGGACCAGGAGCAAGAAGCCAACGGCAGGCATGTAGAGGCCGATGGAGACGAAGCGGGAGAGAGCAGGGAGCAGGTAGAAGAAAAAGGACTGGTGCAGCCGCTCCAGGAGGTGGTTGAGCTTGCGGAACATGCCCTCGAGAGCCCTGCCGGTACGGGGCAGGGTTACGGCAGGCCAGACCCCCGAGAGGGTGCTGGCTCGCCCTGGCTCCCACTCGGCCCCAGCTGGACACCGCCCTGGGTGTGGAGGGAGCAGAGTTTAGGACACTTACTTGCCCACTGCCACCAAGTCGTACTTGTACTGGCGAAAGCTGTTAATGCCACGTAGGGTCAAAGCCTCCACACGGTAGCGCAGGAAAAGGCCGTGGGGGCCGTGGGGACAGCCGGACGCCTGCCGCAAAACCATGAGCAGCAGCGTCTGCAGCCCTTGCAGTGGCCCATCCAGAGAAGTCCAGTCCTGGGGCTGCAGCTTTGGGGACACGGGCACAGGGTCAGATAATGCCCCCCAGGCCTCCTGCCCCCAGGCGGGCGGCCCACCCCACCTTGCCTTGCAGTGTGCACAGCAGACCCCCTTTCTGGCAAAAGGTCTGGAAGAGATTGAGCAGGTCAAGGTTGGGCAGCTGCCCGTTGAGGCCCTCCACAGCCACATCCAGACTGGTGACGACGTCACTGCTCAGCTCTAGGGCCACGGCTGCCTGGATGGCCCCCGCCCGGCCCTGCAGTGGAGTAGACTGCATACCTGCAGGGCAGGTGATGAGCTGCTGGGGGGACCTGGTGGGAAAAGTAGCCCCAGGGGCGGGGGCCGGCGCAGCGTGTGGCACCCACCAGTGATGTTGACGTCATGGTAGGCCTCAAGCCACGCCTCAGTGCCCAGCAGGTCATGCTCTGTCACGAGGAAGATGATGTCCTTGGCCCAGTAAATCTGCCCTGAAACCAAAAACAGGGTCAGCAGGGGCTGGGGCAGTGCCCTGACCCTCCCAGGCCGGTGGACCCTGGGCCTCACCCCGGAAGTGGGCAGCGAGGGCCAGCAGCAGCCCCACCGCCTGGCTGTTGGCCGAGTTGGAGCCACAGGGCACGGTGAGCATCACGGCCTCGGTGCTGGCAGCGCGTGGGGCCCGCAGGATGCCGTACACATTGGTGCCCGACGCCATCTGGGTGCGGTATTGGTGAGGAAGCCTCAGTGGGAATTCATTGTAGAGGGCGGAGAGCCCCCTTTCTGTCCCTGGAACGCCCCTGCCAGAGACTTCCTGGCTCCCATACACCCCTCCCCACTAAGCTTTTCCACCCAGCCCATCCCCAACCACGGTGCTTCTGGCCTCAAGCACAGCCCCCCAATACATAGCGCTCGTGGGCTTCATCCGGGAAGGGCAGTGTCCGAGAGAAAGCCTGCGTGTAGACCTCCAGCCCCACGGACCGCATGGTCCGCTCCAGCCAAGCCACAGGCAGAACCCTGGAGACACAAAGAGCCCCTCAGCAGGCCCCCCAGAGTTGTCTGCCACGGCGTCTGCCCCTACCCACGGCCCTGCTGCTCACCCCAACTTCCTGCGCTGGGCAGCGAAGTCCCGGGCGAAGCCCCGGGCACGGTCTCCACCCGCAAACTGCTCCTCCACCATCGTGGACCCCATGGCGTTCTCCGACATGTAAGTGCGCTGCGCCAGCGGCGGGAAAGCCAGCGCCAGGAACCAGGCGACGCCCGCCATGTAACTCAGCACGCTGCGGGGAGAGGGCACGAGAGGCGTCAGCGCAGCGGGCCCCCGGCCCGTGGCCTTCCCTCCACGCCAGAGACCGAGGGCGCGGGCACCCGGGACCCCCTGAGGGAGAGCTGCGCTGGGGCCCGGGGCCCTCAGGGCTGAGGCGGGCGGCACCGGGCGGGCGCCAAGTCCCCGCCTCCCCCGGCTCGGCCCTCACCAGAGGGGCGCGTTGAGGCGCAGCACGAGGCGGGCGAGCGCGCGCCGGCGCACCGGGTCGGACAGCAGGCCCATGGCGGACCGGGCGGCCTCCGAGACCCGCTCGGGCTGCGGAGCGCGCGCTCCCCGGTCGGCTCCGGCCCCCGCGCATGCCCACAGCAGAGGCCCCGCCTCTGCGCTTGCCCAGAACGCCTCTCCCACCCCCGCATAGGTCCCGCGCATGCCCAGAATGGAGGCGCTGGGGCGAAGGGGCCGGCCCGGGTCTGGCTTCACAGTAGAGGCCTCCGGGAGGGCCAGGGAGGCGGCCCGGGCGCCGCTGGGAGGCGGGTGTCACGCGGCCGGAGGCAGCGCTGATGAGCGACGCGGACTGGGCCGGCCAGGGGCGGCGAGAAAGCGCGGCCGGAGGGCTCTCCCGCAAGGCAGGGGCACGAGAAAGGTCAGGGCAGGTGGGGAACCCACGGGGGGTTGCGGCTCCGAGTGGCCGTGGAGGGGTGGGAAGCAAGGCGGAGTCCGTGAACTGAGGCCAAGGCGTGGAAGAATCCTCCCTGTGGACGCCGCGCCACCAAAAATGTCAACAGTTCTGGAGCGGAGTCACCGCGACGTCATCGAGGTCGGGAGACGCGGTCACGCAGGGGCGACCCCGCCACTGGAAACGGCTTCAAGAGAGCTGCGGTGTGTGGAGCAGGGAGCGGGGCGCGGAACTGCTGCCCGGTGAGGCGGCTCCTGGGGTGTCAGCGAAGCCCCCGGTGCCAGGGGCTAGGGAAGGTTTGAGGGCAGGCGGAGGTGGTAGTGCCCCTATTCACAAAGGAGGCTGAGGAAGGGGTTTTCTGAAGCAGAGGTTGCAGGTGGGGTGGAGGAGGGCCTGTGTCAGTCTAGGGCACAGGCAGGGCTGTGAGAGCAAACTGCAGGTGAGGGGGTGTCTTTTGGAGCTTAAGTAAATGGTAGGACAGGCCTGAGGGCTTCTAGGGGTCGGGGGGCATCCATTCCAAGCCATGGTCCGGAGGATACAAGACAAGGCCCCTCCATCTGCACAGGGGGGTACCCATAGCCAGCTGGATTCACCCTCAGCCCCTGTGCTCAGGGCCCTGGAAGCCAGGACAGAGTGGCGCTGCGAGGGTAACACACTCCACCTGCTCATGGTCTGGCTCATCCTGCACTCAGCCTCACCGCTCAGATGCCTGGACCCCTTCCTGGCAGACACCGTTCTCTCCACCCAGGGACCCTTCTCTGGCCCGACACTACCTTCCTCTTCAGGATTTGAATCCTGAGACAGCAAGAAGTAAATGTCCAGGAATGGGGAAGGGTGCCTGGTCACCCCGAGGAGCCAGCACCAGGCCAGGCTCTGCAGGGCGTGGAAGTGCTGTGAGGAGGCCTGGGGATAGAAGCACGGTGGGGCACGTCCAGGCAGAGGAACAGGGCTTTATTCTGGGCAGGGGTGTCCAGGGCTCAGTCCCCCAGCAAGAGGGAGGCCTCCTGCACGTGCTGCCGGACCACACGGTCCAGCAGGGTGTGCACGGCATGGGCAGCCCGGGCTGCGGCCTCCAGCACCCGCTCCAGGTGGTCCTCGTGCAGTCGAGCATCCATCTCCAGCAGAGCAATCTGGCCTGAGGCCGGCAGCAGGGCCAGAGCCAACTGGGGGCCACCAGCAGCTTCCTCCACATGGCTCAGGTCTGCCAGGGCCGTGCTGTCCACAAAGCCAGCCGAGCAGGCACAAACAAAGTCCCGCATGGGTATGCCAGCATCCAGCACGGCCAGTGTGGCTGCATTCACACAAGCCGCATAGGTCCCACCATCTGCCTGCAGCACCTGCAGGGACCCCCAGAGCCATCCGACCATGAGGCTGCTGACTCCCCGCTCCACTCTCTAGTGCCCCCACCCCAGGCTGAGGGCTGCTGCCCGCTCACCTGCACGTAGATGTCAATCTGGGAGCGTGGGTGCAGCTGTGTGAGGATGGCCGCCTCAAAGGTCTGTCGCAGCTGCAGGCCCATCTCGCAGGACTTGCGGTCCCCATGTGGCCGCCGCTTGCGCTCGCCTGTGCTGAAGGTGGCAGAACTGTACTGGCAGTTCACCAGTGCCCGGTCAGGCAGAGCGCGTGCCCGGGAGCCCCGGATCTGGGGGAAGGAAGGGCACATGAGCCAGGCCCCCGCTTCCAGGACACTCGGTCCTGTCTTCTGTGGCTCAGGATCTTCACCACAGCCCTCTCCCCCACCTCCACCGTCTGGACAACGAGCACCTTCTGTACCTCCACAGCATGCCCCATGGGGGGCCGTCCCCCCAGTCTCTAAGCCACTGTCTTCTCTGGCATTGCACGTCTTAAATCGTCTTCCCGTCACCACGCCTCCCGAGCCAGGATACACTTGCGAATATCGAGTGAGGCTCATTTCATAATTTCTTACTTACCTTCCAAAGGCTTCCCCTCACACGAAAAATAAAACCGCAAATCCTTTCCTCCTTGGAAACCACTCAACTCCACTTAGTTATCGCCCCCTCTCCCTCACCAGCAGCCTTTCTGCCCTGGAGGCCTGCTACGCCTGTCCCCACCCTCTGACCCTCGCGCTCTGGTCCCCTCGCTGGGACGGCTGGGCTCCCAGACTCAGGCTAAGCAAGGGTCACTTCTGTCTATACGGTGGGCGCTGCTCTCGCGCTGGGATAGGCAGAAAAACAGCTCGGACAGAAGGCCCTGCCCTCGTGGAGCTTACGAGGAAGTAAAAATTGATGTTGGAGTGACAGGCAGGGAAAGGCGTAGGGAGTGTGTGGTGGTAGGGACGGGGCGCTTGCCACGCGGGTACGGTGGTCTGGGAAGGCGCGCCTCCCGGGCCGTGTCATGGCCGAGCCCAGAGGGCCGAGGGGCGCGCCGCGCAGCCCGCAGTGCCCGCCCCCGGCAGCCCACTCGCCTCGTGCGGCCCGTAGACCACGGCCAGCGCCTTGGTGTTGCCCTGCTCGATGTAGGCGGACCCGTCGGCCTGCGCGAACACGCCCATCCGCGCCTGGATCTTGCGCAGCTCCCCCGCGCGCCGCCCGTCCACGCGGTAGCCCTGGTCCGACAGCAGCTCCAGCCCCGCCATGCTGCCCGCCGCGCTCCCGGCCTCGCAGAGACCCTCTGCTCCCCGCGGCTCCGCGCCCACTTCCGGACCAGGGTACTACAGTTCCCGGCGGCCCCAGGCCCACTTCCTGTCTCGGGAACTACAGTCCCCGGTGGCACCACGCCTCACTTCCGGACTCGGGATCTGCGGATCCGGCGGCACCACGTCCCACTTCCGGTTCCGGGTACCTAGGGCGCCCGTGGGGGGTCTCGGAGGTGGTGTCCCGCGGCTGCTAGTTGCGGGGCGGGAACTGGACCCCGACGAGGGCGGAATCCCCCGGCGGGCCTTCTCCGGGCCCCTCCGCGCAGCCCTGCGGCACCTGGCTCCGCTTCGCAGCTTTCCGCACTGACGGCGGTCGTGAGCCCGTGTCGGCTCCCTGCGGCTCAGCGGCTGTGTTCCCGGAAGCCGATTCTGCACCGGAACGACTCGGGCAGCCACTGTGCTCGCGTGACCGAAGCGAGTCCCTGCGCATCCCCACCCGCCCCACCCCGGAACCGGACCCGCAAACCCGCTCCAGCTCCCGCCGCGGGAGAGGAAGTGACTGCGAGCAGGGTGTTTGTTTGAAATAAAAAGCTTCCTTTATTTTCTGTGTTTTCTTTTTTTTAAAGCAGGTGACATGGGAAGAAACAGGTTTAACTGACTGAGGTTAAAATGTTTTATTTTTGCAAATTTCGTAAAATACACGACCAGGTGAGCACTTCGCTAGGGCGGCGCTGGTCGGGGTCTTGACACGGTGAGCCTGTCCCCCGAGCCCCGACATCTTGGAGCAGCACAGGCAGGTCCGGGCCTGTCCCCCCACCGCGCCGGCGGGGCGGCAGGGCCTTCGCGCGCTGTCTCTGGGTTGCGTTAGGCTGATGGGGAGCTCATAAGCTCGGCTCTGCAGCCAGGAGCTTGCTGCACCCCTCCTGTGCTCTGAGATGGTCCTGGGTGTGCCGTGCTGTTGAGTGGGGAGGACAAGGCATTCGGTGGGCGTGGGGTGGAGGTGCTGGCACAGGAGCTCAGGGAAGGAGGGCGGGCAAACCTGTAGCCAGAGCAAGTGTCAGTTCCAGGAGGAACAAGCGGCTGCGCCTCCAGGGGGAAGGAGTCCGGTGGCTGTGGTCTCTGCTGCTGGCAGAGCATTCGGCAGTGGCTGTGGGACGCACACACAGCTGCCATCTCCGCCACCACGGCCCCTCTGTTCACAAGCCCGTTGCACCAGGTCTGGGGTGGCTGGGGAGGGATGCCAGCTGGTGTCCACAGGAAAGCCTGGCCTGCCCATCTCAGAGCTGCAGCCACCTCTACATGGACTCTGGTGGGCACCAGTGGGACACAGATCCAGCCCCGGTGTTCGGTGCACCCCCCCACAGGCCCATCACGTCCCTTCTCCTCTTGCCTCTTTGTCCCTCTTGTTCACTTCAGGCTCCTGGTGAACCAGCCGAGCTCTTCACCACTGCCCTGGAGTCAGTCTCTTGTGCACCTCAGGCCACGTCTTCCACCCATAGCAGGTGGATAACTGCAAGTACCCTGCACGTCGGCCTGCCGGGAGGATTTCCCTCCACCACCCACCACCTTCCTCCAGGGTGCCCCCAGAGAGGGGCTGTCGCACTTGCCCGTCCGTGGGTCAGATCTGTTCCTTCTCTGTCAGCGGAGACAAGGAGGCCGTGGTTGGCGTGGGCTGGTACGGGGCGTGTGGGAGACTGGACCCCCTGTCCAGTGATTTGCTGACACCTGAGCAAATGACGGGTTGTGTGGGTGTCACATGAAGGCCTCTGGACCGCTGAGCACGCGCCTGGCCATGCATCTTGGTGGGAGGGTCAGGTTGTCACGGGTAGCCCATTGCATCGTCACTTCATGTCCCAGATCAGACCCTCAGTCTGCCTGAGGGCCTGTTTTTCAAATGGAGAATACATCTCTGCCACGGAGGCAGGGCTTTGCTCCAAATTCTCCTGGGACAAGCTGGGGCTTGTCGGGACCTCATGCTGTCGTCCTCCACCGCAGATACGTCCAGCACCGCCAGACTGCCAGATCACCTGATCCTTGCCAGGAAACGTGAACGGCCTTTGCGCTTCCCTGTTAATGGGCTTAGGAAAGAAATCATCCACCAAACCAAGGGCAGAGGCCGTGGGGGTAAGCGCTAGGGCAGAGACCACGTCCCAAGCAGCTACCACCTGCTGAAATTTGCAGAGGTCACAGTTCATCCATCAGACGCTCGGGTTTTGGGTCACACAGGCAAGTTAAATGGGGCTGTGAGAGCGACCACCAGCCCTGCGTCCTTTGTTTAATGCCCACCTAGTCCCTCTGTCATTTCCCAGGGATATGGCATTTCTGGTGGTGGGGAGGAAACATTTTGTGGCACTTCCTCTTATGAAGGCTCACGGCTGCAGGTCAGGGAGCCCACGCGAGCCGCTTCCAGCTTACAGTTATACTTTTGACAACAAGGGAAATGGCCACAAGGTCCAAGATCCCATTGGATCCACTGAGACGTGGGGCACAAGTCTTCCCACCTCCACATGTGCCCACGTGAAGAAGAGAATCACCGTGATACTCTGTGCGGCCCTGAGGTAAACAATTGGAATTACAATGTATTCAAATTCAGGAGTCCATGAGGTATAGTGATTTGGTGTGAAAATTTAGAATAATGCATAGCAAAGAGGTGCCCATGTGTTCATTTATTGTCAGTCAGTACATGGGAGAGTCTCCGCAGGTCCAGGGACCATTGTTTCCTCCGCAGTCCACTAACCATCATCTGGGTGCTTTGTTCTTTATAATTAGTATGTATCTGATGAACTGGCCCTTTTGCCATTATAAAATGACCCTCTTCGTCTCTAGGAACACTTTCTGTCTTAGAGTTTATTTTGTCTGACGTTAGTCGAGTCACTCCCGCTCTCTTAGGACGGCTGTTTGTGTGGTATTTCTTTTTCCATCCTTTCACTTTCAGTCTATGTGTATCTCTGAATCTAAAATTTGACTCTCATACGGACGGCATGTCAGTCGGGGTTCCGCCAGGTCAGAAGCGCCTGGGAGATACGTGGGAAGGACAGACAGAGATGGGTCGTGAGGACTTGGCTTCCACAGTGGGGGTGTGGGGGTGCTGGCCAGGCAAGTGCCCCGGTGTAGGGCAGGCCGGGGACTCGCAGGCAGGATTTCTTCTTCCTAGGAAACCTCAGCTTATCTCCTAAAGCCTTTCAAGCATTGGATTAGCCCACCCTGATTATGGGGGATAATCTCTTTATACCTGGTCAACAGTAACACCGGGGTGAGCGCTGGATGGGCCTCTGGGCAGGACAGCCTCGCTGCGCTGACACAAAACCCACAGCCACAGACAGCGTGATTGGAGCTTTCTTTACGTACCTGGTCTGACAGTCTCTGCCTTCTGATTAGATTGTTAGGTTCATTCACATTTAATGTTATTATTAACATACAGTAGTTGGATTTACAGCTGCCATTTTGCTATTCACCTTCTATGTGAACCATGTTTTTTTTGTTCCTGTTGCTCCTTTATTGCCTTGTTTTATAGTATGTGGATATTTTTAATGTGCCATTTTAATTCCTTTAATGATTTTAACTATATTTTTGAGTTATTTTATTAGTGGTTGCTTTAGGGATCACAATATGATTTTTTAAAAATTCAGTTTTATTGAGATATATTCACATACCGTGCAGTCATACAAAGTGTACATTCAGTTGTTCACAGTACCATTATATAGTTGTGCGTTCATCACCAAAATTAATTTTTGAACATTTTCATTACCACACACAAAAATAATAAGAATAAAAATTAAAGTGAGAAAGAACAACATGATTTTTAATATTCAATTTTATTTAGATATATTCACATACCATACAATCATCCGAAGTACACAATCAACCCAATATGATTTTTACGGAATCTAATTTTTATTTACACTAACTTAATTCCAATGAGATATAGAAGATCTGCTCTATTATAATAGCTCCATTTTCTCTGCCCTCCTTGTGCTGTCATCACCACGTATGGTCCGTCCATGGATGTTACAAACCCAACAGCACATCTCGGCTGGCTGGGTAAGGCTCCCCCAAGGGTTCCCACTTCCTAATGCCAGAACCTGGGAGTGTGATTTTATGTGGTAAAAGGGCTCAGATGTGATTACATGAAGGATCTTGAGATGTGGAGAGACCTGGGTGGGCTTTAAATGGAATCACACATCCTTGTAAGAGGAAAGCAAGGTCAAAAAGGAGGAAGGTGCTGTGGCAAAGGGAGCAGGGGGCAAAGGCACCGGGCTGTGGGGCCCCGGGTGGAAGGCCATGGACGGCCTGCCGGAGCTGGGAAATGACACGCGGTGTCCCAGAGCCGCCTGCTGACACCCTGATCTTAGCTGCGTAAGATCCGCTTCAGACTTCTGACCTCCAGAACCACAAGCGGGTAGTTTTGTGTTGCTGTAAACCACTAAGCTTTTGGTCTTTCTTTTACAGAAGCAAGAAGAAACTAATACACAGCATTAGACTTGATGCTTTCTGTAATCTCATGTATCTGGGGAAAAAAGCTAAGAGAAAAAAAGGAAAAATGTATGTGTAAAGTTTCTATTCCAGCCTTCTTACTTAGCATGTCCTATACTCTGACTTCCTCCTGTGACGTGAGTTACTGTCTGGTGACACGGTCGTGCTCTCTCTGCCTTCTGTCGCTTCCCCTCCTCTGGGCTGTTCTTCTCAAATGTTACGGCTCTACATGCCATAGTCAAAACAGTTGCATTTCAGAAATGTTGTTTTAGGCTTTTTTAAAAATTCAAGGAATAAGAGGAGGGGAAGAAATACCTAATTACCTTTACCTTGCTCTTTGTTTTCTCATGTGGCTTTGAACTGTGCTCTGGTGTCACTTCCTCTCAGCCTCGGGAACTTCAGGCAGTATTTGCCGTGAGGTGGGCACGCTAGGGTCAAATCTGCTTTATCTTGTCTGTTTCACCTTCAGTTTGGAAAGAGAGCTTTGCAAAATACAGGATTCTTGGTTGGCAACCTTTTCTAGAATGACTCTGAGCATGTCTTTCCACTGCTTTCCAGTATCCTTTGTGTCTGAGGAGAAGTCAGGTGTGGAATCTTACAGGGGCTCTTGTGTACCTGATGAGTCATTTTTCTCTTATTGTTTTCAAGCAATATTGTCTTTGCCTTTCAGTAGCTTCACTATAATATGTCTGGGTGTGGATCTCTCTGTGTTTATCTTACTTGAAGGGTCTTGAGCTTCACAGGTAACTTTGTTTTTGTAGTTATGAAGATTTGTGTTTTTCATCACATTTGGGGAGTTTTCAGCCATTACCTCTTTGAATATGTATATCTTCCCCCTTTTCTGAAGATGTCTTTTTCTCCTCTTGGTAAGGCTACAACGTATAGATGCTCACTTTTCATTCTGTTTTCCTTTCTCTTCTTCATGTTATATAATCTCTGAGGATCTATTTTCAATTCCACTTATTTCCTTGGCTGGCTCAGATATACTGTGGTGCCCCCAAAGTGCTTTTTCACTTCAGCTATCGTACTTTTCAACTCCAGAGTTTCCACTTGGTTCTTCATTATAATTTCTATTTCTTTATTGACATTCTCTGTTAGATGAATCACTGCCATCGTACTTTTCTTTATTCCTCAAATAAAAAAATTGTTTTTCCAAATAAAGAAAAAAGTTCAAATAGTTTCCTTAGTTCCTTGAACGTACAGGTAACAGCTGTTTTGAAGTCTTTGTCTGTCAAGTCTAACACCTGGGCCCCTCAAAGGCAGTCACTGCTGCCTGTTTTATTTCCTGGGCAAGAGTCACATTATCCAGTTTCTTTTTAATAATTAATTAATTTGTTTTTAATTGAGGTAAATATATATAGCATAAAAATAGTTTTAACCGGACAATTCTTTGACAATAAGTGCATTGAAAATACTGTGTAATCTATATCTAGACTATTTTCATCATCCCAAACCCAAACTCATGTTTACTGAGCAGTAACAACCCCATTTCCCTCCCCCCACCTCTGGCCGCCACTATTCTCCCATCTCTCTCTCTGAATTTCCTTGTTTGAGGTATTTAATAGAAGAGAAACCATACAATATACGCCCATTTGAGTCCGGCTTATTTCACTAAACACAATGTTTTTGAAGTTCATCCACGTTGTAGCGTGTACGAGCACTTATTCCTCTGAACGGGCTGCTTATCTGTTCATCTATTGATGGGTGCTTGGGTGGCTTCTGCCTTTGGCTACTCTGAATAATGCTGCAGGGAACGTTGTTGGACAGATACCTGTCTGAGTCCCTGCTTTCGACTCCTGTGGGCATACAGGAGCAGCATGGCCAAGGCATGTGGGAATTCTGTGTTGAACCTTCTGAGGAACCACCAGTTTTCCACAGCAGCTGCACATTTTTACATCCCCCCCAAACATGTCCGAGGGTTCCTATTTCCCCACCTCCTCTCCAACATTTGTTACTTTCAGTTTTCTAAATAACAGCCATCCTATTGGGTGTGAAGTGGTATATCATTGTAGTTTTAACTTTCATTTGTTTAATGGCTAATGGTGTTGATCATGTTTTCATGCACTTACTGGCCACTTGAAAATGTTCTTTGGAGAAATGTCTCTTCAAGTCTGTGCTGGTTTGGATGTATTATGTCCCTGAAAATGCCATTGTCTTTGATGCAGTCTTGTATGGGCAGGAAATGTATTGGTGTTGATTGGGTTGGAAACTTGTGATTAAATGTTTCCATGGAGATGTGATCACTCAACTGTGGGTGAGATCTTTCAATGGACAGTTTCCATGGAGGTGTGGCCCTGCCCATTCAGCGTGGGCCTTGATTAGTTTACTGGGGCACAGTATAAGCTCAGACAGAAGGAGCAAACTTGCTACAGCCAAGAGGGACACTTTGAAGAATGCACAGGAGCTGAGAGAGGGACTTCAGTTTACAGAGACATTTTGGAGACAGACTTTTAAAGCAGACTCTTGCTCCAGAGAAGCTGAGAGAGGACAAGAGCAATTGAGAGTGACATTTTGGAGAGAAGCTGAGGCCTAGAGAGGAACATCCTGGGAGAAAGTCATTTTGAAACCAGAACTTTGGAGCAGACACCAGCCACGTGCCTTCCCAGCTAACAGGTTTTCAGACACCATTGGCCATCCTCCAGTGAAGGTACCTGATTGCTGATGTGTTACCTTGGACACTTTATGGCCTTAAGACTGTAACTGTGTAACCAAATAACCCCCTTTTATGAAAGCCAATCCATCTCTGATGTTTTGCTTAACAGCAGCTTTAGCAAACCAGAACAGTCACTAAGCTTGCGGTAGCTTCCCACAGCGGCTATAGGAAACAAATACAGCCGAGGATGGTGGCTTTCTGGACCCCCAGGAGTGGATGGGGTTCTAGCAGCCTCTTCCTAATCTTGCTGCTGGCTCCCGGCTGGGCTGCCCTTTCTTTGTTGCTCTTGGTTTCGTGGCGCTTCCATAATTTCTCATCAATGAGATCACCACTGTTTTCAACAACCCCTTAAGCTGTGATGTTCTCCACACTGTCCCAAATAAATCCAGGCCCTCACAGAGCCATGGGGCCGCCAGTCCCCCCGTCTTGCCTCTGCCCCTGGCAGAACCTTCGAGCCAGCACTAGAGTTGCGGAGCGGGGCGGTGGCCAGCCTCTCCCAGGGGGACGCCCCTGCACAAGTCGGCGTTGGCTCCATCTTCTCGTGTGTCCCCCTGGGGAACCGCCGTCCTCGAGCAGGAGCGGGTGAAGGGAGCTCCAGTCTTCTCAGCAGAGGGTCCCAGGCCGGGTGGGAATGGAGACCTGGGACTGAGAACCGGGGGGAGGGAGCGCTTGTCTTTTCGGCTGCAAACCCCCAGAGAAGCGCTCCCGAACCACACGCAGGGGCTAGGGTGGCTGGGAAGGGGGCAGAGCCCGGCTCAAACGCCCACTGATCCTGCTAAGGGTTGGCAGGTTTTCTCCTGTGAATGCTTCTCAGCCTGCTGCTGTCAGTCAATATCTGGAGGCTTTACGTGCTTTGTGCATCATCATAATTTGCCAGTTCAGTGGGGAGCACGTCTGCTGGGATAGGCCCACCCAGCTCCTCACACAGCCCTTCCCGAAGTCCCGGCCTTCCAGGCCTCCAAAGGGCAAGGCCTGGAATTAGTTCCGCCACGTTCCGCTGGCCCTGGAAGGCCCAAGGCCTGGGGAAGAGGCTCCTGACCCCGAGGGAGCAGCAGGTTGGTCTGGGGGGGGCAGGGGTTGCCGGGGGTCATCTCCCACCCTAGTGAGGCCAGTGCCCAGTGCCCTCTGACCGAGGGGATGGCTGGGGACCCCAGGGAGTGTTTCCAGTCACTGACTCTGACCACCAAGGCTGCACGTTTTATTTCCTTTGTGCCCTGTGCCTCCTTAATCGGGTCCTGGGGCTCCTTTAAAGCCGACATGGGGGCGGCTGTTGTACGCAACAAAACACCACAAGCCAAGTCAGCTTGTCAGTGCACCGCCCTGGGGTCAGCCTGGCCATGCTCTCTCCTCAGAGCCTTGGGAGGTGGAGGTCAAGGTGTGGCTGCAGTCCCTTCCAGAAGCTCCGGGTTGTTGGCTGAACTCAGCCCGGGGGCTGCAGGGCCCTGCCCCGTCCCCCTGCTGGCAGTCACTCCAGACCTCCGGGTTCTTCCCTGTGGCCCCTTCTTGCCGTGGGCATCCCCGGCCCTGACTGCCCCTCACTCTGCATCTCTCCAGGGCACCCCCGGGCTGCCAGGCTTTCCTGGGGTCACCGCTGTCCCTGGAGTCGACTGTTCCGTCGACAGCCCGGCCGTGGGAGTGAGACCTGACGTGGGGAGGCAGCCGTGGGGCCTTCCCAGGATTCCGCGCCGGCTCTCGGAGTTCTTGGCTGGACACTGCCTGCCCTGAACTGGTCATTCTCTGAGGTGAGGTCGCTAGAGCTGCCACAAGTAGTTCCCTCCACAATCCTTACGGTTCAGGTTACGTCCTCATTACGGAAGCAGAAAAACTGTCACGGTTTCCACAGAGACTCACAACGGCCACCCGGTCTCCTGGGCAACTGTTTCCAACAGGCACCTCCTCCCCCATCACTGGAGCTGGAAACTCCCCTGCAGGGTCACTTCACCCCACACAGGCGGCCGGGGAAGGGGGTACCTCACAGGAGATGGAAACTGCAGAGATGCAACCAGCAAAAAAGAAACGACATGAAATCAACGATCGTCCTACGGCGAGAGGGACAGGAGAGCACAGCGCTGCACCGAGGCGTCCCTCTGAAAGGCCAGGCGGACGGATAAAAGCCTTTATGCGTTCAAAATGCCCACCCAGTGGTCACTCTGCTGCGGGACCCCCTTGGGGGTGGCCTCTGGGAGGACTCCTTGCCGCCTGCCCGCCCCACCCCGAGGCTGAGCCCCTCCAGGTGTGCCCTGCTGCCCTGCCCAGCCCGTGTCTTTGCCTCCAGCCCCCCATCCTTGCTCTTCTCGGGCTCTCGCTGGACCCCTGAACCCTGCGGCCCTCGCTGTTGCTGCAGCCATGCAGCCCCCCCACCCCCCACAGCATCCCCCCAACGTCCACCCCTGACGTCTTCAGGAAATGCTGTGCCCACCACGCTCTTTCTGGAAGGCTCCTGGGGTCAGGGGCAGGCATGGCCACCCGCTGGTGGTCCAGCCCACAGGGGGCAAAGGTCAGAGGTCGGGTAACCCCTGCCCAGGGTGGCTGGGAGCGGAAGCTTCAGAATGTGGCCGAGGCCTGGGGGCAGGGCCAGCCGCTGACCTCACAATGGCGGGGTCTCCTGTCCCAGGCAAGCCGCTGGAGGCCCCCAGCCACCCCCAGCTGCCCCCTGCCCGTCATGTCGCTCCTCAGCAGCTATGAGGGCCTGCGGCAGGAGACCCAGCGGCTGGCCCAGGAGAACGAGGAGCTGCGGCAGCTCGTACAGCTCATCCAGGAGAACGAGGAGCTGAGGCTGGTGCTCAGAAACCGGGGCAGTGGCCTGGGCTTCTGCACCTCCGGGTTGCTGGCCGAGGTGGCCGCCAGTCCCCGGCTATCCCGGCACAGGACCATCAAGTTCAAGGATGCAGAGAGAGGTGAGCCACGCCCGCAGGGCCTCTGCCACTGGCCCCTCTAGTCGTGGGCGTCACTGCGCCAACACAGGTCAAGGCAGTGAGCAAGTGCGCAAAAGGCCCTGCCCCGGGAGCCAGGCCACGGAAGGCGGTCAGTGCTAGGAAGGGTAAGGAACACGGGAAGGGCAGGGTCAACGGTGCATGAAGGGCTAAGAGAGAAGCTGACATCTCCGGGAAAGTGACCTCTGAGCGGAGCTGCAGTGCAGCGCGGGGGCCACAAGGCTGGAGCACGGCCCCCCAGGCCACGGGGACGGCTGTGCAAAGGCCCCGAGGTGGCAGTGAGTCGGGGTGTCTGGGGCTGCAAGGGGTGAGCGAGGGAAGGACAGAGGATGTGGGGAGGCAGCTGAGCCCCATGGGACAGAGGGAGCCCCCTGTGCTCTCTCGGTTCCCTGGGCTGTGGGTGCAGGGGGCAGGGGTTGGCCAGGATAGGGTGCGAGAGAGCTCGGGCTTGGGATGTGCTGGGAAGACTGGGCTATCAGGGTTCGTGGCAGACTGGAGGTGGCAAATGGGGGTTTGGGTGGGGCTGCCCCTGGGCTGGGCAGGCCAGCGGGAATCCGGAGCCAAGCGAGCAGACGGGGGCTGGACCCTGGCACGCAGAAGTTGGTGCCAGAGCGGGACTGCATGCCTTCACCAAGGGGCAGTGTCCCTGGAGGAAACCGCCCAGGACACGGTGACATGCAGGGGCAGAGAGGACATCGTGGGGAAGGAGGGGGACAGACTTCAGGGGGTGGCCGGAGGGGTCCACGCACTGGGGGCCATGTGCTCCGCTGACTTCCCAGGAGCTGACGGACAGACACACAGACAGTGCCTCCCACTCTGGCTGCCACCAGACTCCCCTGCGCGGTTCCTCCTGGGGCTGACCCCTTAGCCCCGCCTTGTCCGCGCCCTCCAGGCTCTGGCCAGGGCAGCAGCCGGCTGAGGTTTCCCGGAATCTCGGTCAGCAAATCCAGCCAGCGCTGGCTCGCGGCCAGGCAGGGCCAGGGCTGTGCGCCTGGGGCTCCGATAAGGAAATGCAAAGCCTCGGCCTCCTGCGCGCCTGTGGGCAGTCCCCGAGGGGGGAGTCCGGGCCCAGCGGCGGGAGAGCGCAGGGGCCAGAGGGCGCCGAGTCGGCAGAGGAGCCCGTGGCAGGCCGGGCGGCGGCCCAGGAGCGGAGACCCAGGGTTCCCGCGGGCTGCTCGGCACCGGGTCGGGATCAGTCTCCATTTGCAGCTGGAGGCGGGGGCGCCGGGCGAGGAAGGGGCTGGCACCACGGCCTGCACCCAGAGTCTTGCCGGAGCGCCTGCACTCCCCATCACTCCGTCCCCGGGGGACACCGACTGGGGCTGGGGACCGGACACCCGCCGGGGTCCCGGGTGAGCGGGAGCGCGGGGAGCGGTCGCGGCCTCCGTGGGTGTGTGAGGGGTGAGGGGAACGTGTCCTGCGCGGCCCGGTGGGTGCACCTGATGGCGGGACCCCCGCGGCCTCGGGGCTGGCGCGGGCGGAGGCGGGAGGCGGCCCCGGGCAGGCCCGACTGACGTAACCGCAAGCCCAGCGCGCCGCAACCTGTGCTCGGGGGCGGATCCCGCCTCCGGCCCCGGCCCCGGCCTCGCGTTCCGCCCGCGCCTGCGCCCTCCGCCACCGCCTCCCGACGGCCGGACCACCCCCAGGCTCCGCCCCCTCTTCCCCGCCCACTCGGCGGGGCCTGAAGGTCGTTGGCGGGGAGAAGGCGCCCCGGCCCTGCCACGGCCCGCAGTTTCCCAGCGCCGGGAGAAGAACGCGGGGACGCAGCCCGCGGGCCCCGGGGCCTCCAGGCCTCCCCCCAGCCCCGCCGACCTCGCCCCCCGTGCAGTCCTACTAGGGCTCCCCGCGGAGACGCGTCTCCTGGACCCCAGCCTGTCCACCATGCGCAGCCCCGAGGGGCGCTTCCACTTCGCCATTGACCGCGGAGGCACCTTCACCGACGTCTTCGCACAGTGCCCGGGCGGGCACGTGCGGGTCCTGAAGCTGCTGTCTGAGGACCCCGCCAACTACGCCGATGCCCCCACCGAGGGCATCCGCCGCATCCTGGAGCAGGTGGGCCGGGCGCGGGCAGCGGGGCGTGCGGGCGGACGGGCCGGGGGCGCCGGCGCTGACCCTGCGGTCCCCAGGAGGGGGGCGCGCTGCTGCCCCGGGACCGGCCGCTGGACACCAGCCGCATCGCCAGCATCCGCATGGGCACCACCGTGGCCACCAACGCGCTGTTGGAGAGGCGGGGGGAGCGCGTGGCGCTGCTGGTGACGCAGGGCTTCCGGGACCTGCTGCACGTGGGCACCCAGGCCCGCCAGGACCTCTTCGACCTGGTGAGCTGCCCCCAAGCCAGTGGGGACGCACTGGCGGCTCGCACCTCCCCAGGGGCGCCGTGGAAGGACCTGGGGTCCCCAGAGCCCAGAGTGGGCACATAGGGGCACACAGGGAAGGGGTGGCTGAGGGGGCAGAAAGCTGTCTCCTGGGGGGCCCTGCTGGAGCTCTGTGCACCCCCTCTGGCTTTCTCCTGGCCCCTCACCTGCACGGCCGCCCACATGACCCTGGGGCCGGCACGTCCCCTGAGCCTCTGTCCGCCGCAGGCGGTGCCTATGCCTGAAGTGCTGTACGAAGAGGTGCTGGAGGTGGACGAACGCGTGGTGCTGTACCGTGGGGAGCCGGGCGCCGGGATGCCCCTCAAAGGTGCGGTGCAGGGGGTGGGGGTGTGCCCGGCCGGCCCTGACCGGGCTGTGACCAGTGGCGATGGCTCCCCACAGGCTGCACCGGGGCCCTGCTGGACATACAGCAGCCTGTGGACCTGGGCACCCTGCGCGGGCGGCTGGAGGGGCTGCTAGCCCGCGGCATCTGCAGCCTGGCCGTGGTGCTCATGCACTCCTACGCCTGGGCCGGGCACGAGCAGCAGGTGGGCGCACTGGCCCGGGAGCTGGGCTTCAGCCACGTGTCGCTGTCCTCCGAGGTCATGCCCATGGTGCGCATCGTGCCGCGTGGGCACACGGCCTGCGCCGACGCCTACCTCACGCCCGCCATCCAGCGCTACGTGCAGGGCTTCCGCCGCGGCTTCCGGGGCCAGCTCAAGGTGAGGCTGCCGCCCGGCCCCGGCCCCACGGCCCACCACCCCTGCCCGGCCCCGGCCCCACGCTTGCCCATCTCCGCCCTAGGACGTGCAGGTGCTGTTCATGCGCTCGGACGGCGGCCTGGCGCCCATGGATGCCTTCAGCGGCTCGCGGGCTGTGCTCTCCGGCCCCGCGGGGGGTGTGGTTGGTTACTCGGCCACCACCTACCAAGCTGAGGGCTGCCAGCCGGTCATCGGCTTTGACATGGGAGGTAGGAGGGCTGCGGGGTAGGGGCCGGGCATGGCTGACCCCGGCTGCAAGGTGACCGCCCGCCCCCCAGGCACGTCCACGGACGTGAGCCACTATGCCGGGGAACTGGAGCATGTCTTCGAGGCTAGCACAGCCGGCATCACCCTGCAGGCCCCCCAGCTGGACATCAACACGGTGGCGGCCGGAGGAGGCTCCCGTCTCTTCTTCAGGTGGGCTCCCCGCCTGGCCCGGGACCCCTGCCCACTGTGCCGCCCAGTGCCAACTCCCAACTCTCCCTCCCAGGTTGGGCCTCTTCGTGGTTGGGCCCGAGTCTGCAGGAGCCCACCCGGGTCCCGCCTGTTACCACAAAGGTCAGAGACCCCGCCCACGGCTGCCCTCTCCCCACCCTCGCCCCCACCCCAGACCCCCTCATGGTGCCTGTCTCCCAGGGGGCCCAGTGACGGTGACGGACGCTAACCTGGTCCTGGGCCGCCTGCTGCCAGCCTCCTTCCCCTGCATTTTCGGGCCTGGAGAGGACCAGCCACTGTCCCCCGAGGCCTCCCGCAAGGCCCTGGAGGCCGTGGCCACTGAGGTGAACAGCTTCCTGGCAAACGGGCCCTGCCCGTCCTCCCTGCTGAGCCTGGAGGAGGTGGCCATGGGCTTCGTGCGGGTGGCCAACGAGGCCATGTGCCGGCCCATCCGGGCCCTCACGCAGGTGCACACCCTCTGCCCTCCGCCCACGCACCGCCCCTCTCCCACCGTCCCTTCCCCCAGGCCTGCCGGCCCCCACGCCCTCCCCTCCCCCCCCGCCTGCCCGCCCGCTGGCCCTGCCGCCTCCCCACCACGCACCCCAGGCAGCCGCAGCCTCCCTTGCCAAACTGGCCTGGTGAAGACGGCAGGGTGAGGGGCTGCCGGGCAGACGGGGTGGGGTGGTTGAAGCCGCTGCCCCCCTGCCGGCTCCCCAGGCCCGAGGCCACGACCCCTCAGCCCACGTGCTGGCCTGCTTCGGGGGCGCCGGCGGGCAGCACGCCTGTGCCATCGCCCGGGCGCTGGGCATGGACACCGTGCACATCCACAGGTGCGTGGGGGAGCTGGGGCGAGCCGGGCGCGTGGTCCTGGGGCTGGGCCCCCTGACCCCTCACCACGGCCCCCCACAGGCACAGCGGGCTGCTTTCGGCACTGGGGCTGGCCCTGGCGGACGTGGTGCACGAGGCCCAGGAGCCCTGTTCCCTGCTCTACGTGCCCGAGACCTTCGCGCAGCTGGACAAGAGGCTGGGCCGCCTGGAGGAGCAGTGCGTGGCCGCCCTGCAGGCCCAGGGCTTCCCCAGGTGGGGGAGCGGCAGGGCGGGGCTGGGGGCGGGGCCAGGGGTCCCTGCTGGGCCCTGCTGAGCCCCCGCCCACCGCAGGTCCCAGGTCAGCACCGAGGGCTTCCTGCACCTGCGCTACCAGGGCACCGACTGCGCCCTCATGGTGTCAGCCCAGCAGCACCCGGCCTCGGCCCACTCACCCCGTGCCGGCGACTTCGGGGCCGCCTTCATGGAGAGGTGGGCCTTGGGCCGGGGGTCCCACGGGGGCGGCCTGTTGGCCGTGGCACTGCGCCCTGACCGCTCCCCGGGGCCCGTGGGCCTGCAGGTACATGAGGGAGTTCGGCTTCGTCATCCCTGAGCGGCCGGTGGTGGTGGACGACGTGCGGGTGAGGGGAACCGGCCGCAGCGGCCTTTGCCTCGAGGACACCCCCAAAGCCCAGACTGGGCCCCCCCGGGTGGACCAGGTGGGTGCTGCTGCCCATGCAGCCCGCCCCCAGCTGGGGGTCCCCTGGGAAGGGGGCTGGGCTGAGGGTCTTGCTCACCCTGCACCCGTCACAGATGACCCAGTGCTACTTTGAGGGGGGCTACCAGGAGACCCCCGTGTACCTGTTGGGAGAGCTGGGCCACGGGCACAAGCTCCAGGGACCCTGCCTCATCATTGACAGCAACAGGTGGGTGGGGGCTGGGTGGGGGCTGGGTGGGGAACTGTGGCCGGGGCTGAGGGGCTGAGGGACCTGGTGGGTGGGCATCCCCAGGCCGGGGGCTGCGGGGTTGTGGTGGAGGGGCTGGTTCCAGCCTGGCCCTCGCAATCCCCCTGTGCCCGCAGCACCATCCTGGTGGAGCCTGGCTGCCAGGCGGAGGTGACGGACACCGGGGACATTCGCATCTCAGTGGGAGCCGAGGCCGCCAGCACCGTGAGCACCCAGGTGGACCCTATCCAGCTGTCCATCTTCTCGCACCGCTTCATGAGCATCGCCGGTGAGCGCCTGCTGCCGACCCCCAGCTTGGCTCCCAGCCCCGGTCTGCCTTCCTCGAGGACAGGGGAGGGTGCCAAGGGCGCGTCTGGGCCCTGGGTCACATGGCAGGCTGGCTGGTGGCGGGACAGTGACAAGGTGGGCGGTGCGGCCCAGGGTAGACCCTGCAGCCAGGGCAGGCCTCGGACTGGGGAGCATGATTTGGGGTTGCCCCTCCCTGCTGAGGACAGGAGGAAACTGAGGCTCAGGGCAGCACCCACCTGTCGGGCTGGGCCTGGGGCAAAATGGAGGGTCTGAGGAGCTCTGGGCAGGACAGAGCATCTGAGGGGGTCACCAGGGCCACAGTGAGGCCCGGGGTCTGATCCTGGGGGGCCTTAGGGCTAGAAGGGTAGGCTCTGGGGGTCCTGAGCTCCTGGTGCATGTGCCCTGTGGGGAACCCCTCCTATCAGGCCTCCCTGGGCTCAAGGGGCACGGCCACCACCCTGGCCTTCACCGGTGCCCGGTCCCTCTGTGCCCCCAGAGCAGATGGGGCGCATCCTGCAGCGCACGGCCATCTCCACCAACATTAAGGAGCGGCTGGACTTCTCCTGCGCCCTCTTTGGGCCCGACGGCGGGCTGGTCTCCAACGCCCCCCACATCCCCGTGCACCTGGGGGCCATGCAGGAGACTGTGCAGTTCCAGGTTGGTCGCCCCACCGGGGCCCCCACTTCGCATGCCCCATGCCCTGCCCTTCCCCTGTGCCCCGGCCCCTCACCCTGCCTGTCTCCCGGCTGCAGATTCAGCACCTGGGAGCCGACTTCCACCCGGGTGACGTGCTCCTGAGCAACCACCCCAGAGCGGGGGGCAGCCACCTGCCAGACCTGACCGTCATCACACCGGTGAGAGCTGCTGCCCAGCTACCCTTGCGGCGGGGCCCGGCTGCAGCCACTGTCTGCCCCCCCCCCCTCTAGGTGTTCTGGCCGGGCCAGATGCGGCCCGTGTTCTACGTGGCCAGCCGGGGACACCATGCGGATATCGGGGGCATCACACCGGGCTCCATGCCCCCCCACTCCACCACGCTGCAGCAGGAGGGTGCTGTCTTCCTGTCCTTCAAGCTTGTCCAGGGGGGCGTCTTCCAGGAGGAGGGTAAGTGGGGGGGCTATGTCTGGGGGCTGGAGGGTCAGCGGGCAGGCACTGTGGCCGCTGCCCTCAGAGGCTGGGCTCTGCAGGTGCTGGGACGCCGTCCACAGCCCCGGAGTGCTCCAGGGGCCCGGGTAGGGGTGGTGACCCCACGGGGTGGGGCGGCAGCCCTGCGGAGTTGAGGCGAGTTCTGTCGGGGTCCAGGAAGACATGTGGGAGGTGGTTTGGGGTGGGCTTAGTTGGTTGAGATTCTCAAGGTTTGGGGTGCAGTAGGGAGAAGAGGCTGTTTCAAGGGGGTACTGCTGCTCCTGGTGTGGGCCCTGGGGCCAGTGGGTGAGGGGCCCCGGGCTCTGGGGGGCTCTCCTGGCCGTCCCCAGGACCTGGGCCCAGGCCCCCTGGGTAGTGGGCGGCCGTGAAGGCTTTGAGCTGTGTGTGCACCGGGCAGCTGTGTCCCATGAGAGAGGACGGGAGGGAGCAAGGGCTCCTGGAGAGCAGGGTGGGGGGCTGCAGTGGTCCTGGGTGGGGGTCTCGGTTGGTACCGGATGGGTGGGGGCAGCTGGAGGACCGAGCCCAAGTCCCTGGCTGAGCCCAGGGCTGCGGGAAAGGTGGGACTTCAGTGGGGTGGGGGCACAGGTAAATCCAAGCCAGTCTGAGGCCATGGGGGCTGGGAGCCCCAGTGGGGACATCCCAGACTGAGGGGAGGTGACATGGGGGGATGGCTCTGGGTGCCGAGGACACACGTGGTGCGTCAGGCCTGGTCTTTCTGGGTCAGTGGGGTTGGGGGCCGGGGCGCGGTGCCTGCTGTGGGCACAGGGCACGAGGCAGCACTGCCCACAGCCGGGGAAGGGGCTTTCCCGAGTTGTTGAGGACCAGGGGTGGCGGCCTCATCCGGGTGAGTTGGCAAAGTTGGGGGGCCTGCTTGGGGGTGAGGGGGTGGGCTGGGCAGGCAGGAGGGGCAGCCACAGGCTAGTGGAGGCAGAGCCAGCTGGGGAGTGGGGAGCTGAGGGGTCTTTCTCCTGGGGGAGTGGCGGAGGATGAGCTGGGAATGTGCTGCGGGGTGACCTTCCCTTTCAGGCAGCTCTGCCAGAGGCCTTGGGTGCCCTGGGGTGCTGGGTGGGGGAGGGAGGAGGCTCAGTAGAAGGGTGGAGAGAGGGGTTCTCAGCACTGGGGGTGGGGAGCCTGTGAAGAGCTGAGATGGGGGAGCACCCCTTGCCTGGAGTGTGGGGTACAGCCGCATGGAGGAGGGCCCAGGAGACCGCCAGTGGGGAGGGAGGGTTGGGGGTGGCGGGCGCCTCAGTGGTGATTCCCTGGTGGTCCAGCGGTGACTGAAGCTCTCCGGGCGCCGGGCAAGATTCCGGGCTGCAGCGGGACCCGCAACCTCCACGACAACCTGTCAGACCTGCGCGCCCAGGTGGCTGCCAACCAGAAGGGCATCCAGCTGGTCAGGGAGCTCATCAGGCAGTACGGCCTGGAGGTGGTGCAGGCCTACATGGGCCACATCCAGGTGGGGCCGGGGAGTCCAGGTGGGCGGGGGTGGGCAGCCGTGCCGCGGGCGCTCAACAGCTCCTCTCCAGGCAAATGCGGAGCTGGCGGTGCGGGACATGCTGCAGGCTTTCGGTACAGCCCGGCAGGCCCAGGGCCTGCCCCTGGAGGTGTCCGCGGAGGACCACATGGACGACGGCTCCCCCATCCGGCTCCACGTGCAGATCAACCTGAGTCAGGTCAGTCGTGGGCGAATGCCCCCTGGGCGGGCAGGCAGGCCCCCGGCTGCTGACGGCCCCCGGCCCCACCCCGCAGGGCAGCGCCGTGTTCGACTTCAGCGGCACCGGCCCGGAGGTGTTTGGCAACCTGAACGCCCCGCGCGCTATCACGCTGTCGGCGCTCATCTACTGCCTGCGCTGCCTGGTGGGCTGTGACATCCCGCTCAATCAGGTGTGCGGCGTCCCCGCGTGATCCCAGGGGTGCTGGCGGGGGGCACCCCCACTTGTCGCCTGAGAGCCGTTATCCCCCCAGGGCTGCCTGGCACCGGTGCGAGTCGTGATTCCTCCGGGCTCCATCCTCGACCCGTCTCCGGAGGCGGCTGTGGTGGGCGGCAACGTGCTCACCTCCCAGCGCGTGGTGGATGTCATCCTGCGGGCCTTCGGGGCCTGCGCCGCCTCCCAGGTGCGGCGGCAGTGGGCGCCGTCCCGGGGCCTCCAGGGCCCCGCGCGCCTCAGGGCCTGCGGGGTGTGAGGGGCGGGCCGGGATGCCCCCATCCAGCCGTGCGCGGGGGCCTCTTGCTTCTCCAGGGCTGCATGAACAACGTGACACTGGGAAACGCGCACATGGGCTACTACGAGACGGTGGCGGGCGGCGCGGGTGCGGGCCCCGGCTGGCACGGGCGCAGCGGCGTGCACAGCCACATGACCAACACGCGCATCACCGACCCCGAGATCCTGGAGAGCCGGTGCGCGGCGCGGCCCGGGGTGGGGGGCGGCCAGGGCGCGGGGCCGCGCTGAGTCACGGGTCTGCTCAGGTACCCGGTGATCCTGCGCCGCTTCGAGTTGAGGAGCGGCTCGGGGGGCCGCGGCCGCTTCCGGGGCGGCGACGGCGTCATCCGCGAGCTGTTGTTTCGCGAGGAGGCGCTGCTGTCCGTGCTGACGGAGCGCCGCGCTTTCCGTCCCTACGGCCTCCACGGTGAGCGGCGCCGCCCGCGGGCTCCGGCGCCCCTTCCCTCCCCCCCACTCCGCTCCCCCCTTCCCCCACCCCCGAGCCTCGCCTCTCCCCGCAGGGGGCGAGCCTGGCGCGCCTGGCCTCAACCTGCTGATCCGCAAGGACGGCCGGACGGTGAACCTGGGCGGGAAGACGTCGGTGACCGTGAACCCTGGGGTAAGGGTCGCAGCCTGCTATGATCCGCACGGCGGCCCCCTTTCCGCAGGGGGTGAACAGAGTTGCAAAAATGACCAGTTTACCCATTTAATTTGGTTGCGGATGGAAAGAGGGCTGCGCGCGCGGGGAGTGGGGTGCGGGCGACGGGAGGCTGGAGGGGTCCACGCCCGCATTCAGCCCGTTCCTCTGTCCCCCAGGACGTGTTCTGCCTCCACACGCCCGGCGGCGGGGGCTACGGGGACCCGGAAGACCCCGCCCCACCGCCGGGGTCGTCCCCGCAGGCCCCAGCCTTCCCGGAGCGCGGCAGCGTCTACGAGTACCGCCGGGCGCAGGAGGCTGTGTGAAGGCACCCACAATAAAGGGCCCTGAAGTCGCCCCCTTCCCCGGCACGGCGACCCCTGCCAAGCTCCTGCTCTGGCGTCTTTCCATCCGGCCGTGTGCCTGTTGCCTGAGTTTCTGGGTCACGGGGGCGCCGACACTGACACTCGGAGTCGCAGCCCCACGGCCAGGTGGTCCGAGAGCCCGGCCAGGGCGGTGCTGAAGGCCACCTGCTCCACCTCCTGGGGACGGGGGTCTGGTTGAGGGGGCCGCCCTGCCTGTCCGCCCGCCTCCCCAAGACCTGGCACTCACCGGGCTCCCGGGCGTCCCCCGATATGTGATGTAATCCAGGCGCCGACCCCGCCAGGGCTCGGGGCGGCTTCCGCGGGGAGGGCCTGCCAGGTACAGGAGGCGTCCCTCCTCCTGCTCCAGGGCCCTGGGGAGGGCGGTGTCGCTAAGGCCGGGGCGCCCCTCCAGGGCGGGGCCGGGCGGGGGCTGCCGCCCAAGCGCCCCCCTCACCTCCGCAGCATCTCCGGGGAACGGGCCACCGAGTGGAGGAGCGCTGTGGTGCTGAGCAGCGTCCCTGGGGGTGGGGGTGGGGTCGGGGTCAGCGCGGGCTCCGGCCGCCGCGCCCCCCAGGCCGAGTCCTCCCGGGCGCCGTACCCAGGGCTGCTCGCGGCGCGTGCCCAGCCGGCAGGGGTCCCGGAAGCGGCCGAAGAGCCGGTGCTCCTGCTCGCGCGCGTCCTCTGCGGGGAGCGGCGCGCGCTCGGTGGGAGGGGCCAGGCGGGTCCCGCCCCGCCCCGTCGCGGCCGCCCCTCACGTAGCGAGCAGTTGTCGAAGTTGAGGTCGCCCAGCAGCACGCTGAAGGCCACGGCCTCGGCCTCGGGCCCCTGGCGGCTCTCGGCTTCGAACTCCTCGGCTCAGTTCAGCGCCAGCGCCATCTGCTCGCATCGCAAGGCCCCGTCCTCTGCGGGGAGGCGCCCTCAGTCCGGGGTGCGGGTTTGCCTCAGCCTTCTCCCTCCCCTCACCCCACAACGCCCAGGCCCGAACGGTGGTCCCTCCCGGGTAGTCAACATCGGGACTGAGACTCGCGGCGCCAGGGCGGTGGTGAAACATCGGGGCGGGGGGAAGGAGCAGAGGAGCAGGCGAGCGTGGGGGCCCGCAGCCGTGACGGGGTGGGGGTCGGGGGTGGCCTGCCCGGGGCCCGCAGATCCGTCCCTGGCTCACCACTTGGCGCATGCAAGTGCGTGCAGTGCAGGAAGCCCACGACTCGGCGCCCGTCCAGGAGGCCCAGCTGCGCCTGCAACACCAGGGTCGGCGGCCCAGCTGCCCCCGCTGTTGGGTCCCTGGCCCCGCCCCCTCCCAGGCCGGGGCGGCCCGCGGTACCTGTGCTGACAGCAGCCCCTTGGAGGCCAACGCGTTCTCGCGGCGCGCCTTGGGGAAGGCCCGGAAGCAGGCGCGCAACAGCGGGTAGCGCGAGGCCAGCAGCAGCCCGCTGCCCAGCAGCTTGAGGTGCGGCCCGGGCTGTAGGCCGAGCGTGCCCACGTCGTACAGCACCGGGCCCAGATTGGGGGCCAGGAGGCGCACCAGGCGGCGCGCAGCGCGCAGATCGAACACTTTCTGCAGGCACACGAAGTCCAGGCCCGCGGGCACCGCGGCTACCAGCACCCCGCACGGCACCCCGGATGGCGGCAGGCTGCAGCCCGTGGCCCCGTAGCTCCCGGGCCGCAGGCCGGCGAGCAGCGTGGCGCCCACGGCCGCGGCCCGCCGCTGGCTGTGTGGTAGGTTGCTGAAGCGCGCCAGCCCGTGGGGCAGTAGGCACAGGTTGGCGCTGAGGAAGCCGAAGCCACGCGTGGGATCAGCGGGCGGGCGCCAGAGCGCGGGCGGCGTCCAGCACTGCGGAGGGGGCTGGTAGCAGAACGGCCGGCGCCAGGGCTGCACGGGTAGCCAGAGCAGGAGGCCGGGCAGCGCCAGGGGCAGGCAGGCGAGCAGCAGCAGCAGCGCTGCTCCAGCGCCCGCCGCCGAGCTCAGCCACCCCAGGCCTCGGGGGCGCGCCACCGGCGCCCAGTAGCCCAGCAGGTGGTCTGCGGCCCAGTAGGCCGGGAAGAGCAGCGCGCGGGCCAGATCGTGGAGGACGTGCAGCACCGGGTGCGGGAAGGGCGAGGGCCAGTGCGGCGGGGATTGCATGGCGCAGGGGGCTTCCAGGTCGCGGGGCTCCCCGGCAGCTCATTCGCTTCCAGCGTGTGAGTCGACCCGTCAGAGCGTCTGCAGGCGACCCACACGGGTCACGGCCACGGGGCAACGGCCCGCGAAAGGACCGAGGAGGCGCCGCGCCCCGCGAGTCTGCAGCCGCGGGAGAGGAGAAGGGGGGCGCGGCCCGGACACCGCCCTCTACTCACTCACCGGCTCGAAACTCCGAGACTTAGGAGACACCAAAGGGAAAACGAAAGGGCCTCTGGCCTCCTCGCCCCGCCCCGTCCTTCCCTGAAGGCCGCCAGGGGACCCCGAAGCCTCTGCGGACGCGAGTGGGAACTAGCGTAAAGCCTGCACCACCTAGAGAACGACCTTTTTGGAGCGCGTCTTCGTGCTGGCGAGCGAATGGCCGTGCGCACTGCGCCCCGTCGCCCGCCCCCCACCCCCGCAAGCCAGCGTGGAGTCGGCCGGGCGCTCCCGCTGCCCAGACTGGGGAGTCAACCCCGCACTCAATACATACCATCTCCCCGGGGCCGCGGGCTGCGGCGCCCGAGTCCAAAGACACGGCCACAGACGGCTTGAGCGGCCTGACCTGCCTCCCGCCCGGCGTCTCGCAGAACCCCCAAAAGACAGGCTGGGGTGGTGGCGTCACTGTGACCCTACCCGAAGGAGCTCCCAATCGGGGGGGGGGGCACCGTTGAGTTCGCCTGCCCCGCCGCTCCCAGGGGCCGCGCAAGCCGGATAGAAGCCAGCTCCCCAGCCGCGGAGCCCTCTCGCACCTGCTCTGTTGATTTCCGGGACAGCGCCGCCGCGCGCTTCCAGGCGCAGTTCTGTTTCGCGGGCCAGGGCACTGCTCGCCCCCCACCTACGGTCTCACATTCCCTTCGGCGGGCTGCGAACCAGCCTCCGCTCCCACCCAGCACACCCCAGCCTCTCCTCCGGTTGTCCAAGAACAGGAGTTTCTTACTTTGCCCTGGAGGTCTGGGAGGCCTATGGGATCCTCATGGCCAGTGCTGCCCAATGCTGTTGGCTCCAGAGGTTGCTCTCTGGCCCAGGCACCTTCCCTGCCCTTCCCAGGGCTTAAGCAAGAGGCTCAGCCATCTGCCTGGATCCCCAAGGCGGCAGGTCAGGGAGGTGGGAAGCACGAGCTTCTGGGGGCCTGGGCAACCTGGCTGCAGGGCCTCTCCCCCCGGGGCTCATTGTCCATCTGCTGCAGGCTCCCACTTGTGCCCTGCACCCCTTGCAGGTTGCTGACATCTTCCCCTCTTTGAACCGGAGCAGTGGTCTGCACTCCCAGCGCCTGCCCTCTGCTCCTTCCCCTTCCCTCTAGGAGGGTACCCTCCCTTTCCACCTGGCTGCCCATCTCTTCTCCCCCAGACACCACATCCTGGCCAATGCCCCCTTGGCTTCTTGCCCCACCCACATGCCCTTCCCCACCTGAGCCTACAGGTTTCCTTTGGAGTCCCATCCTGTGGCACCCCCACCCCCCATTCCATCTTTCCCCTCCCCTGCCCCCCATGCCTGTATCCCTGAAGGGGTCACTCTGCCCTAACAGCTCAGAGCCCCGACCCCCAGGTCCCAGCCTTGGGAAGGGGCTGCCCCATGCCTAGGTTGGGGTGAGGCTGCTTTCCCAGCTCCACTGCCTGTAACCCCCTCCTGTCCCTGCCTAGTAGGAGGGGGGCACCGTGCACCCGCATCCCTGTCGCGCCCACCTCTGCCTTCTGCTGCCCACTCGCTTCAGATCCGGGCACCTCCCAGTCACCCTGGTGGCCCCCAGCCCCCTCCCCGCCAGGTCAACTCCTTCCAGTTCCTAGTCTCAGGGCCCTGGAGGGGGCCTCCGCCCTCAGACCACCCCCTCGACCCCGGCGTGGACCAGAGCCGGAGGGCGGGCAGGACCGGAGGAGCGGGCGCAGCGGCCAGCGTCTGTGCGAAGCTTTAATGGGCGCGGGGTGTTACCAGATGAACATGGGCTTGCCGTCGTCGTGCGCCAGCTGGCTGAGGCAGGAGAGCAGCAGCAGCGCGTCGGCGAGCATGCTGGGGTGCACAGTGTCCGCCAGCACGCGCTGCAGGAAATCCACTGTGTAGGAGCCGCCCTCGGAGGCCGCCAGGTCGGGCCGCTCGCGCAGGATGCCGTAGGCATTCACTAGCTGTTCGGTGAGTGCCGGGTGCACGCGCCCGTTGTAGCCCAGGCTCTGCAGCCGGTTCATGATGCTCACGTAGCGCTGCGTCAGCGTCTGGCACAGCTCCTCATCCAGCTTGTGGTCGCTGGGGTTCAGGGAGGCCTGCGGGGGGCAGCTGTCAGGGACCCTTCCCTCCCCAAGTCCAGCCCCAGGGCACTGGTGAGACCCAGGGGTGCGGAGGGGCAAGGGGAGTGCCGTGGACCATGGCTACCGGGATCAGGGGCTGTTCTCCCAGCCAGGGGCCCTGCAGGTCCCAGAAGGACTGGCCCGAGGGGCTGCTGCTGGAGCCTGGTGGGGGGGCCAGGTGGGCGGAGTCTGAGTGGAGGGAGAAGTCCCCAAGGCGGGGCAGGGTCCTGGAACGAGTAGGGGGCCCTTCATCGGGCAAATGGTATCCTGTGACTGTCTCGAGATCCTTAATTTTTGAGCAAAGAGGCCCTACATATTCATTTTGCTTGGGGACCTGCAAATTAGGGCACCTGTCCCAGGTACCGCTGTCCCCCACCCCGAATTTGGGCTCTGGGCCTCCTCTCCCCACCTCCACACCCCACTTAGGCTGACAGGTCTGAAATTCTGGTCAGACGGGGCCTCTGCCTCAGACCTCCACAGTCCCCACTGCTCAGCCCAACTTCAGGGGCTCCCCGATCTGGTCCTGCACCCCCATCCAGCTCCACCTCCAGTGACCCCTCTGTGCCAGGCTGGATACCCCCCTGCCGGGAATGCTCTTTTCCACTTCTTGCTCTGACAAGTTCCTCAGGCATCATCTCCTCCAGGAAGACACCCAGTGCTGCCCCTCCCTGCTCTCTGAGTGGGGGGGATGGAGCTCCAAGTGTGGGCCAAGCTGGGCTCAGGGCCTCAATCAGCCCAAGTGACCTGTGGCCACTGGCAGCGAGGACCACCGGTGGCAGCAGACGCTCCTCCCTGGTGTTCCCAGAGCCCAGCCAGCTGCCTGGGGACAAGCCTGTCTCCCCGGCTGTGGGCTCCTCATTGCCTGAGCCTTCTCCCTCTGCTGCCCCTTCCCAAGCTCCCCCAGTGAGACAGGTCAGGGAGCGCAGCAAACATTTGTGGGTGGGTGTACCATGGTCACCGAGGCCTGGATGGCACACAGAAAAGTGGGTGCAAATCCTTGAGCCCCAGCCCCCGTGGGGGAGATGGGGCCCATCGCCTGCTCACTGGGCTCCTGCTCTGTGCCAGGCCTGGCACACGGAGCTCGAGACCCCAATGGCCCACTGCAGACAGATGCACCCCACACCACCAGGGAGCTCCAGCAAGGACAGCAGTGGGCACACGGAGACCAAGACACGAGGCTGGGGCTCCCCAACGTGACACCTGAGGATGGAGGATGGTGAGCAGGAACAGGGCAGGACAAGCACCCCGCGGGGGGTGAGAGGCCCCCTGAGGAGCAAAGAGCCTGGCTGGGGCTGGAGCAGAGCGCAGCAGGCAGACCTGCTGGGGACGAGGTTGAGTCCAGGGCAGGCCCCTTTACTGACAGATCTGGGGACTCCTGGGCAGGGAAGCTGGGCAGAAGGGGGCAGCAGGCTCTGATCATTCACCCCACAGGCACTCTCCAAGCCCCTCCTGCTTTGGGCACCACACCGGGTGATGGCAGTTTCTGGGTGAGCAGAGGACCTCGAGTTTACCATTACCACAAGGGCTAGGAAGGTGACGACCAAGTGCTGTCACCGCCTGGGTGGGGCAGCAACCGGCAGGGGAGGTGGGGAGGGCAGCCCGGAGGGAGAGGAAAGAGCCTTCTGGGCTGAGGACCAGCCTGCCCAGATGTCAGCAAGGCCGGGTGCAGGGGCGAGGAGCACGCCCAGAGAGCCGGTTCAATGGCTGCCCCTGTTGCCATCTTGGGTCTGAGCCTCAGTTTCCCTGCTGGAACCCAGGGCAATCACAGCACCACTCGGCAGGGTTGTGAGCCCTTAGCACGGCACCACTAGACAGAGCCACATTCCCAAAGCCTCCCTCAGGCTGCCACATAGAGGGACAGAGAAGGGGTGGGGTGGCGTCAGGATGCTGAGGTGTGCCAGGGAGAGGCCGAGGCCAGGACATGGGGGTGAGGAGACAGCGGGCAGCGCTGCTACTGTCCTGGCCCCCACTCCCCACCTTCAAGCTCTCCTGCCCCTTGCAGCACAGCCTGACCTCCTGTCACCTGTCAACTGCTTTGCTCATTTGTGGAAGGCCTCCCAGCTCAGGGCGAGCTCTCCAAGGGGGTCGGGGGGGGGGCTGTCAGGTATACACTTGGCGTCCACTGAAAGCGCGGTGCTAGTCAAGAAGTGAGTGACGGAGGGTGAGGTAACTGCAGAGCAGGTGAGGGGTGACAGCGGCTGGGGCTGGGGGAAGGAATGGAGGACAGGGAAGCGGGAGGAGGTCTTTACAGGGCTACTAGCTGGTGGTGTCGGATGGGATACGGGGCCAGAGAACAGGTGCAGCCAGATGCCGGTGCCACCCAGAAGCGGGAGCAGGTGGTCTCTGCCCAGCCTGCAGCCCATGTGGGAGAGGCCCCTCCGAGGGAGACGGCAGTGAATGCCACAGAATCAGTTTCACACGGAACTTGTGTTCTGCCCACAGGCCAAGGGAGCCGGGAATGGACAGTTAGCTAAACGCCCCTCAGACGGCGGAAACGTGAAGCATGTGGGCCATCACCTCAGGAGTTAAAGGGGAAACCAAATGCCATTTCTACCAGCTTTAGCCCACCCGTCCAACCCCGCCTGGGGGGCCCCCGGGGGCACTGCCGCTGGCCTCCTGTGCGTCCTCCGCCTTCTCCAGGGACCCCTCAGGCCAGTATCCACCTGACTACCCAGTGCTATGGTTGGACCCACTGTCAAGGATTTAGAATATCCCGCTTCCTAGAGGGAACGTCATTGCCCGGAATGCACTTAATTAAAATCAAAAGGGAGTAAAATAGAGTGTTAGGGGCTCAACTCCAGAAGAATACGGCAAAGTGTACCCAAAGAAAACAGCAGGACAGAAATCACAGAGTAGAAATTAGGAGGCAGAATAGAGCCCACCAAACGGAGCCGGCCAAGGAGACGCAGCTCACCAAGCGCCGGCAGCGGCCTGGTGACCCCCGCCCGCCCCGTCAGGCCCACCGTTCCTGTGCACCTTGTGCCTCTCTAAGTTTGAGCCCATGGGGTGAGCCCATGGCTGAGAGCCCCACCCCCGGGGAAAGCCAGCCCTGCCCCCTGGGAGCGAGGCCCCCACCTGTGCTGCACCCCTGGGCTGACACGGTCCCTATTTGTCGCAGCAGCTAGTCCCTCGCTCACGGTGGAGCAAGGCCACGGAAGTCATAAACAACAGCAAGCTAGCATCCGGTGTCCTAACCAACTCCTCCTCGAGGCTAAGGTTTACCCCAGGGAGGTGGCCGGGCTGATCAGAAAATCTCATGTGATGAGAGAAAAGAGAGAAAAAACATGTAGTCATTTCAGAGAAAGAAAAAGCCTACAAAACTCCTATTTGGTCATGGTAAAAAAACTCCTGACAAATGACAAATACAGGGAAAGCATCCTAATCTGATGTGGCAGATACTTAAGCTGGCTCACCCAGCTTTGCTTCCAGCATCTTCCTAAACCACAAGACTGGAAGCTAAGACCCACCTTATCCAGACTTCCCTGCAGCGACCTACCCCCACGAGCTGGGCTTCTGCCAAGCAGGTGCACGTGGGCGGCCTCCTAGGCGGAAGTGAGCAGCTCCAGGAGGCGGTCCCTGCAGGGGGAGCAGGTTTTCTGGGGAGTGGGATGGCTGCAGAACTCGTTCCTTGGGGCGTCTGGCTGTGTGGCCGCACGTTCTCCCTGGGCAGCAGTGGCAAAGGTGTGTCCACTGGAAACGTCTCTTGTGTGTTGGCATTTTTATCAGCGGTATAGCAAACTCCTCTGGCCTTCCTGGAGCCCCTCTGACCACCTACATGTCTTTAAGAACCCCGTTCTGCTCCAGCAAGCTGGTGTGGACTCTGCTGTTTGTAACCAAGAACCTGGCTGATTTGCCTAATAAAGAAGATCTGTCAAAAAGCCTAGAACACATATAATGGTGTCCTAGTAAAGTCAGAAATAAGGATATGGTTGCCTGTATTATCTGCTCCTTTTAAAAACTGTACTGAGCATCGAGCCAATGTGAGAGATGATATGATAAAGAAATGATGAGATTTAAGAATTAGAAGAGAGCTGCAACTGTCCTTATTTGTAGGCCATACGAATGTCTAGACAGAAACCCCAAGGTGATTTATGAGCTATCAGAACTAGGAAGACAGGTTTGGTAAGGGAGCTGGATACCAAGTTGCCACATGCACATTAAACACGTTCTCAGCGGGTGAATGGAACTTGGAGAGCACGGGGCGCCCCAGACCCTGTGGCACAGCCCCAGGCACTGCCCCCACACAGCCCTGACAGCCGCCCTCCCGCTGGCGTAGGCGGACTCAAGGTCTCCCAGGACTAAGAGGCTGAGATGATGGGGCAGGAGAAGCTCCTCTGGAGTCCTCCTGACCCCCAGGAACCGGGGGCGCGCCTGCTTCACGAGGGCCGCCGACACCCTGGCCACTGACGCAGGGACAAGAACACCTCTTGGTCATCAGGCGGGAGGTCTTGGCAACTGGGCAGAGAAGTGACAGGCGTAAGCATGGGAGTAGTTTTTAGTTAGGCTTAAAAGATGGCCGCCTGCAAAGTCATCCTAAAGCCACTCCTGGCTTCAGTGAGGAAAGTCAGCCTGTCCTCACTGAACACTGGGCTCTATCGAACCCTTCTGGCCTTCAGGTATAAAGCTCTACCGCATTCCCGAGGCAAATGAGCCAGGTTTGGATACTACCAGCTTTGGCCAAGGTTCATGGGTCTGGGAAGGACGTAGGGATTCTATGCAATCACTGACACTGGAGTCCAATGTGCAGGAAAAGCAAACAGAAAAGAACAGAACAACAACAACAAAAACACCCAAGAGGTTTTGAGGAAGGAAAACCAAGGGCCGGGCAAAGTGGAATCAGATGCAGATGGAACCAGAAACGACGCAGCCAGGCAGAGAGGATGGCCTCTTCCGGACATCAGTTGGCTGGCAGCAGATCTGAGAGCACCAGCCCGGGGGATGCCTGCCCCAGGACCAGAAGACAACTTTGCTGTGGACAGCTCCCACAGGGCTGCTTCCCGGGACCACCGCCTGGCTTGGGGCTTGGCGGCCCCGTCTGATTCCAGCAGAGGTGGCCCTTGCTGATGGACCAAGGAATGGGGAACCCCAGATCTGGACTTGGTGACAGTGGCTGCCGGGTGAGAAGTCAGAGGCTGCCAAGGTGCTGAGACTAGAAGCAGGACTGGTAAAGCCAGAGGCCAGGCTGAGCTACCCTGACGTCCCCGGACACCAAACGGAAGCAGTAGTGCCCGACGGCCGGTCCTTGTCCTCCTGCCTCTTCCCGGAAGAGCTGCCTCTCGGTGCTCGCCACTCTGGCATAACCAGTAACTCGCATGTGCAGGAAAGAGGCCGAGCCCTCCGTTAAAGAGCCGGGCAGTCTCACCCTCTTCTCTTCACACCGAATTCCAAGCAAGATGAAACGTCACAGTTTAGCATTTAATTTCTGGGTGGAAGTCTAGGCTTATGTTTAGAATTAAATGTGGCCTTTGACAGCGTCACACCAGGTGCAGCACTTCAGAAACACAAACGCCCACATGTCGCCAGCACTGTGCGAGGCCGGGGCGGACCGGCGGGAGCGCGGCGCGCGGGGGATGCCGGGGGGAAGTGGACCACTGGCGCATGGCCTGCGGAGGCCCTGCCGAGGAGCGTCAGTCGACCGGGGCGCAGGAGTCATTGTCCCTGAAGAGATGCAGATTTCCCCCCAGTTTAATCTGAAAATCAAAGCCAGACTCCTCAGATTTTCCCTGGAACTAGACAATATGATCCTAGAAGTCAAATTGAGGAGCAAGGAGCCACGACAATTTGGAGCAAGAGCGAGGAGGTCGGCCTTGTGCTGAGCGATGCCCAGACTGAGCTCACCCCCGATGATGAGGACAGGTGGGCTCCGTGCAGGGACAAATAAGCGGCCCAAGGGTCCCGCGACGCAGACCCGGGGCCTGTGGCCGGGGTGGCCTTGCTGACCGAGGGGGCTGGGCAGCGGCACTTGCACCCGTCTTCTGCCTGCTCTGAGCCCTGGGAGAACGACCCACTGGGCCCTGTCTGTGGACTCGGTCCTCCTTGGCACTGGGAGCCCCCAGGAGCTGGGGTGGAGGCTGTCAGCTCCAGCCAGTGTCCTGTCCACCCTGCCCTCCCTGGCTCCTGGTCTTGGGCGCCCCTTCCCGCCCTGCAGGCCCTGCTTTTGCCAGCCCTGGCCCTGTGCACTTCCGTCCCCACATGCTGACCTGCGGTAGTCTCCTGACATCACCCTCTTGGGCTGGGTCCGTGCACAGGAGGAGTTCCCCCCACCCCACCCACAGTGATCACTTATGGGCAAAATAAAGATTCAGGAAAGAGGAATGAAGCTTTAAGCATCAGGAGAAAATGAAGAATATTTTGAGGAACTTCTGCTTGGGAAGGATTTCTTAAGCAAGATGTGAAAAGCACAAACAATAAAGGAAGAGATGGACAGTTCTGACCACATTAAAACTTAAAACCAGAGACAAAAGACACCTTAACAAAAGGAGAACAGAACCTTCACATCTGGATGCAAAACCAACCCAGGCAAGCAGAAGTACTCGGCAGTTATGCCCAGAAGGGCAGTGACACACAGACGAAGATGGTCTGAGAGAGATGTGGCAACACAGATGGGCTGTGTCCAAGGAGCAGCACGAGCGGCTGCGATGGCACCGCCTGCCCTGGGCACCAGCAGGGAAGGAGCGAGCCCTTGGCCACGTGGGCACGGAGACAAGGCCAGGGCCGGGAAACAGTGTTCCTCCGAGTCCCTCTGCAGGAGGGTGAGTGGACAGTGTTCCCCAGCACACTGCGAGGGGCAGGGCCTGGGTCCCTGGTGAGCAGGAGACCCCGGGGCCAGGGAGAAGGCCTTTGGCCCTCGGCCAGGGACCGCCGGCTGCTCCCGGGCCAGACTCCCTGGGACACCCTCGGTCCCCGTGGTGGGACTTGGGCTTCCTCCACCCAGGGCCCTGGGACCCCATACCCCAGGGTGGCCACAGACCTGGATGATCTTCTCGGGGATGTTGGAGACGGTGAAGCCGTAGAGGCGCACACGTTGGGGGAAGATGCTGGAGAGGATCCTGCGGTCGAGCTGGAAGGCAATCTCCCCCACCAGCCTCTCCCAGGCCAGCTGCTTCGGCTCTGGGGACGAGAAAGGGTCTCATCAGACATGCCCAGGTAGAGGGAGTGGTCAGGGGCCTCCAAGGGCTCCAGAGGGAGCAGCCCGGCTGGGGCCCCCATGGCGTTGCTCACCTCGGGGGGCGTCGGGGAACTTGCTGGTCTTCCGGTGGGCCAGCTTCCGCTCCAGCTCCAGGACACTTTTCCGAGTTGGCTCCATCGCACGTGGGCCCCGGCCATCAGTGACCGAGGTCAGGGAGGACGAGGAGTGGGGCGGCAGCGAGGGCTGGGCGGGGGCACTGGCCGTCTGCTGGACGACCTCTGTGCTTGGGGGAGTGTAGTTGGTGGCAGCGGCTTGGGCAGGAGTGGAGGCGGCAGGGGGGACTGGGGTCGCAGATGGGGTATTCATGGAGATGGGGACAGGGGCGGGGATGGCTGGGCCCTGGACACTGGGCTGCACCCCAGCGTCGGCGGAGTCGAGGGAGAAGGCCACAGTGGGGCTGGGTGCACCCATGGCGCTGACGGGGGTGGAGGTCTGCACGGGCATACCCGCAAACATCACGCCCAAGGTGTCCGGGTCCTGGGTGGGCCTGGGCTGCTCAGTGGACAGTGGTGCTGGTGACAGGGTGGGGAGTGGGGGGAAATGAGAGGAGAATTAGAGCAGGCAGGACCAGGGAGCAGTTGGGGGGCCCTTGGGGGTCCTCAGGGCCCCCCTGCCCCAGGCACCCCACTCCCCTCCCCCACACCTGTTACCTTTGGGGTCAGCTGTGGGCCCTGTGCCTGTCAAGGGTGGGGGTGCAGAGGGGTATCCGTGGAGGGGCTTGGCCAGCCTCACCTTCGTGCCCTCCGACATTGCCAGGTTGCCCACGGGGTTGGCCAGAAGGTTCTGAGGGACAGCTAGAGGGGCAGCCAGTGGGGTGAGCAGGGGGCTGCCCAGAGGGACAGTCATGGGGCCAGCCATTGGGGCCAGCAGGGGGCTGCTCTGAGACAGGTGGCCGGTCAGGGGGCCGGTCGAGGGCAGGCCCAGGGAGCTGGTCAGCGTGCCCGCTGGGGCCATTGCCACAGGGCTGGTCAGGAGGCTGCTGAGTGGCCTGTTCTGCGACATGGCCCCCGGGCAGGACAGCAGTGTGTTGAGAGGGCCCGTCAGGGGGCTCACAAGGGGGCCCGCCGTGGTGCCGGGCTGTGGGCTGCCTAGCATGTCGGCCAGGGGCGCCAGGGACACCGAACCCATTTCTTCCAGGCGCGTCTCATTTGCTGCTGCTGGGAGCGGGGACAGGAAGACACCTGGGGGACACAGAGGAGGCACTGAGACCTCGGCAAGCCCCTCCAGGGGTGAGGGCAGCCAGGGTCCCAGGGCTGAGGTGCCTGAGCTGAACCCTGCTTTTTAGGTGGCCTCCAGGGGCACCTTGGGGGTGTGGGAGGGTGGCCCCGTGGGCTAGGACCCCTCTCTGCCCTCCATGGAGCTCTCCGGGGCCTCCCATACAGCGGCCCAGGCTCTGCACACTGCCCCCCAAGTCCCAGGGCTGGGGCTGCCCTGCTCTTGAGCTGCCCAGGGCCCAGCTGCAGACGCCCTCTCTGAGGAGACGCCGGGGTCACCATGCTGGCCATGCCCATGTGTGTGGGGGTGACATGATGTACAAGGAAGGACCCCACGGGACGGCAGAGGCCCAGTGTCCCCGGCCCAGCCCTGCCCGGCATCCATTGCAGGATCAGTGAATGCGGGTGCCCTCCGCACCCACCTCGTCCGCTTCACCCTTGGCCTGGACCTGATGTCCCTGGGTGGCGTGAGCCCATCTCCTGGTCTGTCCGGGTGGGGCTGGGGAGGCGGCCCCTCGGCCCCTTGGAGGCACAGAAGCTTGGGGGTGCCGGAGAGCAGGGGAAGCCTTTGTGAGTATGTTAACTGAAAACTTCTACTTTTTTTTTTGAATGTTTTTATTCATATGGAAACATTACATGCCCCGTATAGGGACAAAATGGAAATACAGAAAAGTTTAAAAAAAAAAAAAGCACCGCTAATCCAGTCGCCCGTGCTCGGTCAGCAGCAGGAAGTATGCTGTGGCCAGACGATGCTGGGGCCGGCGGAAGCCTCCGCAAAGGGCGCCAGGAACGAGGGCCGCTGGCCTTGTGGCAGCTCAGCCACTGCGGCGGTGGACACATCCATGGACGGCACGGACACCGATGGACGGGGCTGTGTTCCGGTCACACTTCATTTATGGACACATCGTGTGTCAGGAAATAAGTCTTCTCCTGACTTTCTTTCAACCGTTTAAAAGCATAAACTCCCTCCCTCCCTGGCGGGCAGCGCACAGGCCGGCAGCCGGGGGTCCCTGGCGTACCCACCCACGCCACGGCTGCGTCCAGCCTCATCATTCTTTCAAGAAGGCAGGGATTTCCATCTTCCGGATGTGCCACTGTCTCCTGAGCCTCTTCCAGTTGGTCATCTAAGTGGATTCCAGTTTTTCCCAGTGGACGGCGAGCCTATGTATCGTCACCACTGCCCCCGAAGTGGGCCTGGGTGGAGGGGGGAGGCCGGCCGTGGGTCTCCCCGTCACGGCCGGGGCAGCTGGGCAAGGGGAGCGTGCCCGGCAGAGGTGGCCACTGTGGGGTGCTCCGGGCTGGGGGCAGAGCCGGAGCCCTGGGCTTTCCCTGAGGGAAAGGCCTTGATCTGCAATTTGGACAAAGTTGAATTCTGGGTAAAAAGCCTTAAACAGGACAAAGAAGGCAACTGTATGACCCTTCTGGGTGCACATCACAGAAGAATGATAACATCAAAATATATAAAGCGAAGCCCAGGGGCACTCCCAGCAGGCAGTGGAGGGGCAACCACCCACCCCGGGATAGAAGAACAGGTACGCGCCTGGGATCCGAGCGGCGTGATCAGTGACAACCTGACATCCAGCCCGACACGCTGCGCTGCAGCGGGTCCCGCTGTCCTGGGGGCAGGGGACGCCCGCGGCTGCAAAGGGTGTGACAGAGCACGGAGGGTGGAGGCTGATGGAGGGGCCGGGGGCAGCGGCCTGAGCGCGAGACCCCAGAGCCTGTGGGCAGCAGGGCAGAGGTCAGCCTCACAGAGACCACCCTGGGTTTGTTCTCTTAATGGTAAGAACCGGAAACAACCCAACACAGACAAATCCTTAGCAAATCATGACACATCGAAATACGGCTTAATGAGGAATCTTAAAGTGCTGTTTTCAAAGACCTTAGAAAAACATAATGGAAAATGTTTACAATGATAAATGTTAACCTTAAGGTGTAGAACTATGGCTTAAAAACGAATGTTTATACCCTACTTTGTTTGAAAAAAACAGGTGTGCCCCCCAGGTGTCTGGTGAGACCCTTTCGGGGCTGAATGTGGACTTGATTTTCTTCTCTTTATATTTTTGTAAATTTTCCAGAGGTTTTATAATGTGCATGTATTTTTAAAAAGTAAACTTTATGAAGAAAAAAGTGCTTTCTAAAGAAAAGAGTGCATTGCTGCCAGGAAGTGCCTCTTGGCTGTGTTCTCTGTGGTGTGCTGGTTTGTATAGATTATGTCCCCCAGAAAAAGCCATATTCCTTAATGCAATCTTGTGGGGGCAGACTGATTAATCTTTTTTATTAAGGTGTGACCTCTTGATTGAATGTTTCCATGCAGATTTGGCCCTGCCCATTCAAGGTGGGTCTTGATTAGTTTACTGGAGTCCTTAAAAAGAGCCGACACAGGCCCAGACGCTGCTGATGCTTAGAGAGGCTTGGAGAAGCCTGGGGCTGTGGACAGAGGATGTTTGGAGATGCTAAGCTAAGGACTCACATGAGCTAAGAGAGGTCAAAACGTCCCAAGAGCAGCCAAGAGAGACATTTTGGAGATGGCCATTGAAAGCAGATGCTTGGAGACGTTTCGAGATGCTAGCCCAAAGTTTGCTCCAGAGAAGCTAAGAGAGACAGAAGCCCAGAGACATTTTGGAGAAAGCCATTTTGAAACACAACCCGGGAGCCAAGGACCAGCAGACGCCAGCCACGCGGCTTCCCAGCTGACAGCTGTTCTGGACGCCATCAGCCTTTCTTCAGTGAAGGTGTCCTCTTGTTCATGCCTTAGTTTGGACACTTTTATGGCCTTAGAACTATGAATTTGTAACCGAATAAATCCCTGTTATAAAAGCTGATCCATTCCCGGTATTTTGCATTAACAGCAGCTTTAGCAAACCAGAACACCACCCATACGCTATCTTTATCTTTCTCTTTAGGTCAAAACTAACCAGACAGGAGGTCACCAGAAATGGCACAGTAGGCAACTCCGAGTCTCTGTCCCCCCCAAAGCAGTGATTAAGTTGGCAAAAAAACTGTCAGATTCAACTCTCCTGGAACTCTGGGGACTAATAAAAAACCCCGAACAACCAGGGGAATGCCTACTGAAGAAGGGAGCTGATTGATTTCAGCAGAGAGCTCTGCAGTGGTTTAATTTACCCGCCTGCCATCCCCTGGTACCCAGCTCGGCAGCAGCCACGGGGGCCCCGCTCCCAGTGCCACTTGCTGGTGGCCTAGGGAGCAGCGCCTCTTGTTCTTGATGAATGTGGTCATCTGTTGTGTCCTGTCTGGTGGGTCCCCAAGGGATCGGCTCACGAATGCACTTCTGTTTCACCTTTCTGAGAACTTTCCCAGGGCTGGAGCGTCCTTCCGGTTTGCCTTTGTTGGAAGTATCTGAAGGCAAACACACGGCTGGGATAATAGGACAAGCACCGAAGACTGAAGCGCCCAGGAAGAAGAGATGAGAAGGGGACTCCTGGGGAAAAGGACCCTGAAAAGCTGCCATGCACATGCTCAGAAAAGTCCCGAGAAGACCCTAACACTCACGTCTGCCTGACTTTTAGGTTCCACACAAGTGGGAATGAAGACTAAGACAGAGCTGTAAGTGGCCAAACAGAACCAGACAGCAAAGGCTGGGAAAGGTTCTTTTTCCCCCTCCTTCGTGGCTCCAGGTATTTAAGGAAATCTCAGTCAAGCCAGGAACTGACCACTAAGCTAATGGAGCAGATTTCAGTTACCACACATGACAAACAGCACAGTCTTCACAAAAATAGTTTATAAAAACCACTAAACAGATACATTCCACAATGAGCATCAATAATAAACCCTGGAAATTGGGGAAAATCTGATTTCCAGAGTTACCACATATTATGAGGCATACAAAGAAACAAGAACAGTTTAATCACAGGACAAAATAGTAATAGAAACTGTCCCTGAGGAAGCTCAGACCCTGGATGTACTGCACAACGATTTAAATCAACTGTCTTACATATGCCCCGATAGCTCAAGGAGACCAACAAAGAGATAAAGGAAATCGGGCGACACTGTCTCACCAAATAGAGAATGTCATGGAAGAGACAGAATTATAAGAAGGAACCAAATAGAAATTCTGGGGAGGAGAAGTACAATATCTGAAATGAAAACATGACCGGGGGACCCTGGAGCAGATTTCAGCAGAAGCAGCAGCACACTTGAAGATGGGCCAACTGAGGTCGCTCAGAGAGAGGGGCAGAAAGAAAGCAGTGAGGGAACTTGGCCTCGGAGGCCCGAAGGCCACCACTGAGGACACTAGCATGTGCGGCGCACGAGTCCTGATGGGGAAGAGACAGAGGAAGAAAAAAATATTTGAAGATATAACGGTTCCCCAACTTTGCAAATTTGATGAAAGACATGAGTCTACACATTTAAGAATTTCAGTGAACCCAAACAGATCTCCTTTGGGACACATTACAGTCAAATTGTTAAAAGGCAAAAACAAAGGGAATCTTGAGAGGAACAAGAGAGAAGCAACTCATCACATACAAGGGATACTCAGTAAGACTGAGAGGAGATTTCTTATCACAAAACCATGGAGGCCAGAAGGCAGTGGGCTGACATATTAAAGTGCTGAAAGAAAAATAACTGTTGACCCCAAATTCTTTATCTGGCTGTTCTGGTTTGCCAATGCTGCCACTATGCAAAACACCAGAAATGGATTGGCTTTTATAAAGGGGGTTTATTTGGTTACAGAGTTACTGTCTTAAGGCCACAAAGTGTCCAAGGTAACACATCAGCAATCAGGTACCTTCACTGGGGGATGGCCAATGGTGTCCAGAAAACCTCTGTTAGCTGGGAAGGCACGTGGCTGGCGTCTGCTCCAAAGTTCTGGTCTCAAAATGGCTTTCTCCCAGGACGTTCCTCTCTAAGCCACAGTTCCTCAAAAATGTCACTCTCAGTTGCTCTTGGGGCATTTTTCTTCTCTTGGCTTCTCTGGAGCAAAAGTCTGCTTTCAGTGGCCATCTTCAGACTGTCTCTCATCTGCAGCTCCTGTGCTTTCTTCAAAGTGCCCCTCTTGGCTGTAGCAAGCTTGCTCCTCCTGTCTGAGCTTATATAGGGCTCCAATGAACCAATCAAGGCCCAGGCTGAATGGGCGGGGCCACACCTCCATGGAAACTATCCAGTCAGAGTCATCACCCACAGTTGGGTGAGTCAGCATCTCCATGGGAACACCCAAAGAATCACTCCAACCAACACTGATATGTCTACTGGCACAAGATTACATCAAAGATAATGGTGTTTTGGGAGACACAATACATTCAAACCAGCCCAGGCAACCTCCTCAAAAATCCAGTTAACAGTTAAAAAGTTGCAGTAACTGGCCAAGTGTTGAATCAAGAAAACACATTAAAAAAGGCCGAAAAGCTCATGTGGCCCTCATCGATGCCTCCTTCACCCCCTCCCCAGCATGGTGTGGAGCCAGTTTGCACTCCCACTGTGGGTTCCTGTTCCAGAGGGTGCAGAATAGCCCCTATGTGCATTCTGCCTGCCTGTATGTCAGTGGCAAGCTATTGGGTGGCAGCCTGAAAGACTGAAGCAGGACACTCCTCTCTGCTCACCCTCCTCGAACGTGCCCTGCAGGCAGCAGTAGATTGTGGACAGCGAAAGCAGAGTGAGAACAATGAAATCAAAGTGGATTGGGGCAAAGGATCACCTACTTTACGAAATACAGCGAAACACCTGGGATTGGGGCTGGGAGTCTATTTGTTAGAGAGTAGAGGGACATTCAGAAAAAAATAGAGAGGACCTCAGACTGATTTTTTTTTTAAAGGAGGCTAAACTCTTAAGGAGAGCAGCAGCCAGCACAGAGCCAATTTGCAAAGACTGAAAGGTGTTTTTTGTGTTGGTGTGTTTGTTTCTGTTAGCTCCTGGCACTCAAATAAATCTCTATCATATCACTAGCTTTACACAAATTAAGGAACAGACAGCTCAGGGACTAAAATCCAAAGTAAACATGTTAAATTATTAAAATGTACAGTGTGCCACAAGATTACAAGATAAACAAATAGGAAATGATGGCCCATCCAAAGAAACAAGATAAAAATTCAGAAAACATCAAAAACCAAGACCAGATTTTGGACATGCTAGACAAAGACTTTAAAATAATGATCTTCAGTATGCTCAAAGAGGTAAAATAAAACACAACTACAGAACTAAAGGATATCAGGAAAATGATAAACAATATGAGAATCTCAATAAAGAGATAAAAAGTTTAAAAAGGAGTCAATCAAAAACCGAGTAGAAATCACACTAACTGAAATTTAAAAGATTTCAATGGCAGAGTAGAGATGGCATAAGAAAGAATTAGTGAACTTACAAGACCATCGGAATGGTTCAGACTGAGAATCAGAAAGAAAACAAAGAGAATTAACAAAGGAACCAGAGCCTAAGAGGCCTGTGGGACCCCATCAAGCACACCAGTATATACACAATATGGGTAGTCCAAAAGGAAAACAGAGAGAGAAAGGGACAAGAAGGAATATTCAAGAAATAATGGCAGAAAACTTCCCACATTTAGTGAAAGACATTAATATACACATTCAAGAATCCCAGTGAACCCCAAACAGCATATATTCAAAGAGAACCATGCTTAGTTATATAGTAATGGAGTCATTTTGAATATGTTATGTACCCCATAAAAGACTATGTTCTTTTAACCCACTCTTGTGGGGGCAGACCTATTGTGGGTGGCATCTTTTGATTAGGCTGTTTCCATGGAGATGTGATCCCACCCAATTGTGGGTGGGACCTTTTGGTTAGATTATTTCCATGGAGATGTGACCCAGCCTGTGCGGGAATCAATTATGTCCCTCACAAAAACCAGGTTCTTTAATGCAGTCTTGTAGGGGGCAGACTTGTTAGTCTTCATTAGGATGGAAACTTTTGATTGAATGTTTCCATGGAGATGTGACCCACTCAACTGTGGGTGAGAACTCTGATTAAATTATTTCCGGGGAGGTGTGGATCCCACCCTTTCAGGGTGGGGCTTGACTGGTTCACTGGAGTATTTACGAGCTAGGAGCCAACGCTGATGCTGATGCTTGGAGAGGCTTGGACATTTGGAGTTGCTAAGCTAAGAGACGAAGACCAGAGTTTGCCCTGGAGAAGCTAAGAGAGGAGCCCCAGATGCTTAGAAACACTATGGGAGAAAGAAGCAAAGACCTACAGGAGCTGTGAGAGAGGAGGCAAGACAAAATCCCAGAGACATTTGGAGAAAGCCCTTTTGAAATACAACCTGGAGCAAAGGATGAGCAGCTGCCAGCCATGTGCCTTCCCAGCTGACAGAGGTGTTCCAGATGCCATCAGCCTTTCTTCAGTGAAGGTATCCTCTTGACGCCTTAGTTTGGACAGTTTTATTGCCTTAGACCTTAGGTTATTTGTAACCTAATAAATCCCCTTTATAAAAGCCAATCCATTTCTGGTATTTTGTATAAGGGCAGCTCTAGCAAACTGCAATGATAGGCTTAGATAATTTGTTATAGGATGGGACCTTTTGATTAGATTATTTCCACGGAGATGGACCCCACCCATTCAAATTGGGTCTTAATCATCTTTTACTGGCATCCTCTATGAATGGATAAAAGCCAGACACATTTTGAAGAGAGCTCAGAGACACTTAGAAAGAAAATGCCCAGAGACATTTTGGGATAGCCATTGAAACCAAAACCAGCAGAGAAGCTAGGAGATGAAATCCAGTGTCTGCTCCAGATAAGCTGAGAGGACCTCCAGACACTTTGAGAAAAACACCCTGGGAGAAACAAGCAAGGATGCACAGAAGCTGAGAGAGAAGCTAATACAGAAGCCCAGAGATATTTTGGAGAAAGCAACAGAAACCAGGAGCTATCCCCAGGAGAGGCCCAGCAGACTCCAGCCCTGTGCCTTCCCATGTGACAGAGGAAACCCCAGATGCCATCGGCCTTTCTTCAGAGAAGATATCATCCTATTGATGCCTTAATTGGGATATTTTCACGGCCTTAGAACTGTAACTTTGTGAACTGATAAATCCCCATTGTAAAAGCCAGTCCATTTCTGTTATATTGCATTTTGTCAGCAAACCAAAACAGTCGTTAAACTGTCAAACGCCAAGGACAAGGAGAGAGTTCTGAAAGTTGCAAGAGAAAAGCAACATATTATGTAGAAAGGAGGTCCAATAAGATTGAGTCCCAATTTCTCATCAGAAATCATGGAGGCAAGAAGACAGTGGGACAAAATATTTAAAACGCAGAAAGAAAACAATCACCAACCAAGAATTTTACATCCACCAGGACTGTCTTTCAAAAATGAGGGAGAGATAAGCAAAAGCTGATGGAGTTCATCACCACTAGACCTGCCGTACATACATAAGGGGACTTCATCAGACTGAAAGAAAAGGACACTAGACAGTGGATCAAAGTGGCATACAGAAAGACCTCTGATAAAGATGACCATATGGGTAATTACAAATGTCAGTGCTTTGTATTTTTGGTATGTAACTATACTTTTTACTTCTTACAGGTTTTAAAATACAAGCGCATAAAAAGTAATGATAAATCTATGGTTTTGGACATACCATGTATAAAGATATAATTTTTAACAGTCACAACAAAAAGGGAGGGGAAATGAGGGGTATAGAAAGTGTTTGTGTATGCTACTAAAATTAAGCTAGTATCAAATCACTGGCCCTGGCATCGAGGGATTGGAAATGCCTTTTTGACCAAAAGGGGGAAATGAAAGGTGACAAAATAAGGTTACAGTGGCTATGATATTTCCAATAGAGTCGAGAGGCTGAACTAGAGATTACTCTTATGCAAGCTCCAGCTAGATATTCCAAATGGCCACAGTATGCCAAACCCTAACCAACACAGGTCCTGAAATACCTAGGTTCCTATCTGAGTTTCTATAAAAGTTTCACTAAGTTTATTTTTCAGAAACCTAAATCCTCCAGGGTGTTCCTATGCCAGACAAGTCCTAAAACCCAGAGGCAACAGCCCCTTTTAAGAACAACAATCAGATACAGCCCCCTTCCCCATAATGCTGACACACCCTTTCAATAAGAACAAGTTAGGGTGGTCTCTGCCTAGACACCCCTGAAGATCCAGAGTGATTAAATGAGAGGAAGGGGTAGTGTTCCAGTTTGTTGGTGCTGCCATTATGCAACATACCAGAAATGGATTGTCTTTTATAAAGCAGATTTATTATGTTACAAATTTACAGTCCTAAGGCTATAAAAGTGTCCAAACTAAGTCATCGACAAGAGAATACCTTCACTGAAGAACAGCTGATGGCGTCTGGAACACCTCTGTCAGCTGGGAAGGCACGTGGCTGGCGTCTTCGGGTCCTTTGCTCCTGGTTGTTTCAAAATGGCTTTCTCCAAAATGTCTCTCTCTGTCTGTGAGCTCTTTTAGGACTCCAATGATTTAATTAACATCAACCCTGAATAGGTGGGGTCCACAACTCCCTGGAAATAATTTAATCAAAGGTCTCACCCACAGGTGATTGATTCAGATCTCCATGGAAACACTCAATCAAAAGATTAATGTCTGCCCTCATAAGATTGCATTAAAGAACATGGCTTTTGAGGGACATAAATATATCAAAATCAGCACAGAGAGGATCTAAGATGGCAGCATAGAGAGGAGTGGAAGCTAGTTAAACCCCTTGGAACAACTCAAAAAACCCAGAAACAACTAGTAAATAATCTGGAATAACTGCGGGGGGACAAACGTGACCATCCACTCATCATACACCAACCTGAATTGCAAGGAATGCCTGAGATCACAGCATAAAATCTGTAAGTAAAAACTGCAGATCCAAGCCGGGAGACCCCTCCCCCACAGCAGGAGCTGCAAAGCCTCATGGTGCCAGAGAGAAGCTCTCTCCCAGCAAGCCAATATAGCTCAGCTGAGCTCCAACTGGGGTTTTAATTAGAGTGTGAACTGCTAACTGTGAGCTGTGAATCCCCAACAAGCAGACAGAGGTTTTGGGTGATGATTGACCTTGGAGAGCCAGAGGGTGGCTGTGGACTGGCCCTGAAGGGGGCTTTCTGTTCCTTTTTTGGCTCAGTGGAGAAAGTCTCAGACATTTTCAGTTCCCAGTGCTCTGACCCAGACAAGGGTGGAGATAGCACAGGCAGAGTCTATTCAAATGCTAATGACCTCTCCCTAGGGAGTCTAACTTCTCTAAGAGGAAAGTGGTGGGGCCCACCTCTACTACCTGCCTTTCATTCAGAACCAGACCCCAGAGCCTGGGGGAAAACAGCCACGGGCCACACCTCCTTACACCAGTCT
>PVKY010000071.1:0-88722 GCA_004027775.1 Bradypus variegatus | reverse complement strand
TAAGAGGTGTTATCTGTATAGTGCATAAGAATGTCCACCAGAGTGACCTCTCGACTCCATTTGAGATCTCTCAGCCACCGACTCTATTTCGTCTCATTTTGCATCCCCCTTTTGTTCAAGAAGATACTCTCAGTCCCACGATGCCGGGTCCGGATTCATCCCCGGGAGTCATATCCTGCATTGCCAGGGATGTTCACATTCCTGGGCGCCTAGACCAACTTTTAATCCCAGTGTGCTCCTGCCCCTTCAGCCTAGGTGGCTTGTGGCCACCTATTTGTCCTCAAAACCCAGCTGAACGATCATCTCCTCTGCAAGGCCACCCCTAGCTTCCCATGCAAGCTCTCTGTTCTCTGTTAGGCCCTTGATGATAAACATCTATTCACAGACCATTGCATCCCCACCCCACCCCACTCGACTGTGAGTCTGGAAGGGCAGGACTGTGAGGCTTTATTCATCTTTGTCCCTCAGCCCCTAGCAAGCACACTGCCTGGTGCATGGCATGGAAATGTCTTTTTGGCTGCTAAGCCAATGTCCACGTACTCAGGGAATGCTGACCTGCTGTGTTATCTGCCAGAGACAACCGACAAAGGATGGCAAACATTCCTCCCCCAAATCACATACCCTGTCCCCTGTGTTGCCCTCTGCCCTAGCTTTCTCAGCCACTTCTAATTTGTACCTTAAATGCTCTTGAGAATAAAGTGAGATGTGTGTAAAGAAAAAAAATTTTAAATATCATGTCATGCACAAGCAAAGAACAATAGATGCTTTAAAGTTGGGCCTGGTCCCACATTTTCCTCAGCCCTGCTCCCCATGGGTGTAGGTGACAGAGTTGTGGGTGCTCATATTTTTAATGACTGCTGTTAGGAGGAAGTTCACACATCAAACACTGAGAAAACATCTGCGTCTACAGTGGGGATTCCTTGCAGAAAGGTGGCAGATGGAGGGGTGGGGGACGACAACACTTCCTGCTGCCCTGAGTCACACCATCTAGTCTCCCAGGAGGTAGGGAGTTCACGAGCTGTGATCCCAATGTGCAGCCAGGTTTGGGAGTCCCACTGAGCCCCAGGCTGGCTCAGGACCCCCTCAGGCCAGCCCAGAGAAAGAGGGGGGATATACCAGCCCATTTCTCCCTCCTCCCCGGCCCCTGACCAAGGAAGGTCTCTGTTTCACCCTGATGGACTGAAATATTTGGCAAAACATATGACAAACCCCTTTGTTCACCCACAGGCACACACAGACACACACAGAGGCCACCATGCATGCTGACCTGCCGACATGGGCCAGCCAGCAGATATCCACATGTGTGAGAATATACACATGCGCGCATGCACGCACACACACACAGCAGATGATCTATAACTGCACAAACCGTCTGCTCTCTCTGGTCTGTGTTTGCTCCTCTACCAAACAGGCAAGCATCAGACCAAGGCGTTGACAGCATGGGCCCTGGAACCAACTTCCTGGGTTCAAGTCCCACTTCTACCACTTACAAGCTGATAACCCCAGGCTAAAGAGAGCTTCTCTGAGCCTCGTTTCCGTACCTTTTAAACAAGACTGCCTGGTCATAGTTCTGTGAGGAATATACCAAAAAATATGCAATATACTTAGATTAGTACCTGGCACATAATAAAGACCATAAAGCACCAACTATTATCATTGTCATTGGAATTATTGCCATCTTGCTATTCTCCTTCCAGTTTTGACATTTTAGGGTTCTGTGGTTCTCTACACACTTGCAGACCCACTAGGTATGTGGGCACCTACATATGTGCACACATGGACACGTCCATACGTGCTGCACACCTTGAGTTAAGTTGACACAGAAATGCAAACACACAATTGCAGAATGCAACCCCCCTGCGTTCCATACACTGTGGGGAAACTGAGGCCCACAAACACCTAACCCCTACAGACATGTGCAATTTATTTCTCGCTGAAACAGGCAGCACCATGCATGTCAAAAGCATGACCCCGCATCTGCTCCCCCAAATCTGTCTCTCCTCACCCCTTGGCCAGAATTCCCCACTGTGAGGGTGACTACCAGCACACAGGCAGGAATCTGAAGCTGAAAAAAATGGCAGAGATAGCTCAGCTCCCTCATTCAGAGGCCCAGAGTGGGCAGGGGTGGGGTGGGGGGTGACTGGGCCATAGTCACTGGGAAGGGACCAGCAGAGCCAGGTCCAGAACCCCAGGCTCCTGACTTTCATTCTGAGCTGTCGCTACCCCACACAACACCGTCTGTCTCCCTTCCTGGACTCTGGGCTTCCTGTCGGAGACACACCCATATGATCCCTAAAGCCTCTGGCACATGGCAGTTAGTAGATGCTCAGAAAGTGTTGAAGGGCTAACGGAATGAATCAATGAATCAATGAATCAATGAATGAGAGAGAAGTGATGGAGTGATGGAGCCTCAAATCAGTTTTGCTCCTTCTCCTGCTTACCCAGTGCTGGCCTGGGGAGGACAGTGTCCGGGTTGGCAACAGTCACGCGAAGCCACTCCCTGCCAGGGCTGTGCATCCATCTCAGGCCAGCTAGGACCTCTCTGAGTGGGGCTCAGGAACCTACTTATTGATTCCCCAAAGCACCCAGTGCCCAGGGCAAGGCTAGGAGGCACACTCCCGAGAATCACGGCTCAGAGGTCCTCTCTTTTAGGCAGCACAAGTTGGGGCCTGATTACACCCCTTGCCCAGAGCTACCCTACTCAAGGCACCAGGGGCTCCAGGCTGGGCCCCCTAATCCAAGCAAGAGGTAGAACTGGCTCCCAGCCCTGTACCTCAGCACCTCCCAGGGCCACTGGGGTGCATGTCCCAATGTGGGATGATTGAGTGGAGAGCAGTGTAGCCTCTGAGACCCTTCCAGTATCACCTCCTTGGCTCTCCCCAGCCCCTCTGCGGGACCATGGGCCCCTTTCAGCACAGAGTGCAGGCAAGAGTCAGCACTCACTTCCTGGGTCAGAGGTTGGCCTCAACTGTACACAGAGAATCTGGGCCAGACCAGTGGCAGTCTGCCAGCCCCAAACACCCTGTCCTTATTGGAAGAAAATAACCAAAATACCACGAGAAATGGGTCCCCAACACACCCACCCCCCTGCCCACTTTAGAAACCCTGCATTTCTGCCCTTTGCTATCCATCCTGGCTCACAGTGCTCTCCTCCTTCATGGAGCCCACCCTGTCCACAGGGACATCCTCCTTCCCCTCCCCACTGCCCTCACCCCTGTCCTGCCCCGGCCTCTCATCCACAAGGCCGTCTGCTCCCACTTCAGCCTCTCCGTCCCTGACTTTAATGACCACCTGTTTCCTGGCTCCTCCCACCTCTCTGCCCACACGCCACCGTCTTTCAAGGCCTTCTTTCCCTCTCATCCCCCTTTACAGGGTGGTGTTTCCCAGATTCTGCCCTCATCCTTGGCTCTCCCCACACCACACAGTCCTCTTGAGTGACATCACTCTCTCCTGTAGCTTCCGAGACCCTGAAATCCCTATCTCCAGTGAGATCTCCCCTGAGCCTCAGAGGCCTCCACAGGAACATCCCACAGGTATCACAAGGTCACTGTCCAAACCTTGAATCCATTCTCCCTCAAAACCACTCGGTGATGGTACCACATCCACCCCCAACACTGGGCAACATCCAAGCCTCCTCCTCCACTCCATCATTGCCCCCTTGGTCCTCTCCCCACAGCCACCACCCTGGTCCAAGCCACAAGGGTGCTTGCCCGCTTCCAGTTTTGTGCCCCTTCAATTCATTTTCCACACAGCAGCCCGAGTAACCATCCAAAAATATAAATGTAATCATGACACACCTCTGTTTAAGGCCTTCAGTGGCAAGCCAAGCCCCCAGCATCAAGCCCCAGGTCCTTAGCTTAGCTCAGGGGCCCCAAGTTGGGGTCCCATGACCTACCTTGGCAGCTTCCTCCTGTGCAGCACCCCAGCCACAGGGCAGGCCCTTCTGGCGGCCACCTCCAGGCCTCGGCACGGGCTGTCTTCCTAGCCCGGGAGGCCTTTCTCCTTCTTTGTCACCTGGCTAACACTACTCGTGATTCAAGACCCCACTCAGAGCTGGGAGGGCACCTCCCCTGGGAAGCCTTGCCTGGCCCCCAAGCATGGTTTCAGACCCTTAAACCCATCTACCTTGATCACAGTCCTGTGATTATGGGGATACGTGTCTGTAGCCCCCAGGAGCACTCCGGGCCTACAAGCCAGGACTCCGGGCACCCAAGGGTGGGGAGTGGGGTGCAAGTCCAGCCTTACCTGTCTCTGTGGGCCTGTGGGGTCTGACTCTCTCCGCCGAGGGCGGGGTCCCGAGTGCAGAGGCGAGTGGGAAGGGCTGCCAGGTGTGGGTGGCTGCGATGTCTCCGACCTGCCATCGGCCTGGCTCAGCTGGGGTGGCAGGGGCTGGGGCTGTGTCTGCCGTGGGTCCTCCTCAGCCAGAGTCTGCATGCCGCGTCCCCGGGGCCGGACGACGGACTCCACCCCCGGCCGCCGCCGCTCCTCGCCTTCCTCTGGCAGCAGCCGCAGCTCCTCGGGCTCCTCGTCTGTGGTGCCCGAAGTGCTAGGCTCAGCCCCGGGGGGGAAGTCCTTCAGCTCTGTCTCCTTGTCAATGATGACCCACTCCTTGCTGTCGAAGTCCTCTTCCTCGGCCAGCGGCACTGAGCGGAAGGCGTTGCTCAGGGCCTCCTGCTCCACAGAGGCCGACACGTCCATGCGGCCGCTGGCCTGCCGGTCGACGTGGCCCGTGTCCACCGACAGCATCTGGGCTGGCTGCGAGGAGCAGGCCTGGCGTGAGGGTGAGCCGGGCAGATCCATTCGGGACCTGCAAAGTCACCCCACACGGGTTCAATGCCTGGCCTTGCTGGACCCCCAACGACCCCAAGCAGGAGGTGAGGTGGAGTGTGACCCCTAGAACCCCCTGACTACACCACCTCCCCCACCGGGACCAGGCCAGCCTCCCGGGTTCCCCCTTGTCCTCTTCTAAGCTCAACCCCATTCTCCATGCTGATTTCATTAGTTTGTCCAGTCACTCATTGATTCATTCATTCATTCATCTGACAAAAGTTTGTTGAATGCTTACCATATTCCAGGAATATAAAATATATAAATTAAATTTGTTCCCTGTGTCTAAGGAACACTCTCCTCCAGACCACCCCAGGGAATCAAATCTTCCTAAAGCTAACTTTGTTCTTGTCCATCTAGGGTTCAAATCCCACCAGTGGCTCCCTCCTGCTGCATTCAAGGTAAACAGGCCCATATAGCCCTTGGATTTGCAAATTATTTTTCTAGCCTCCTCTACCATCACCCTCCAAGCCTGCCCAGCTGGTTTCACCATCCCCAAGATGGGCCTTGTCAGCCCCCAGCTTAACAAATTCCACTGGCTCCCAGCCCCAGAGCAGGGTCCCCATTCCCTAGTTGGGCATTCAAGGCCCCTCACAGTCTAATGCCCAGTTTCCCCATTGCCCTGGCCAGACTCATCTCAGACTCCCTCCTGTTTTCCCAAATGGCCCACACTGTCACCCTTCTGTGCCTTCATATATTCTGTCCCCTCCACCTGGCAGGTCCTTCTCCCTTTGTGGTGGGACCCAGTTCCTAAGTTGCCTCCTACAGGGAACCTTCCCACCCTGCATGGATGGCTTAGTTTCCTCTCCCAGGGTACCCTGCATCCCCCTCTCACCACAGAGCACACCATGTGTCTGTTTTCTCACCTGCCTCCCCAGGAGCCTGGGCACTCTGCGAGGCAGGGACCGGGTCCCATCTTACTTCCTACCGTGGCAAGGGGGAAGTCTCTCTCATCATGACCTTGAACTGTGTTGTGAATCTCACCTTACTTCCACCAGAGTGGTTCTCAGCTGGGAGCGGTGGCCCCAAAGTGTGGGTTACACAATAGCGTGTGGATGGGGGAGGATGCTACACAGGAAGAACTGTCCTCCCCCAGATGCCAGGGGGCCCCCGTTGAGAATCACCGAGGCTCACATCCTCACACTAGGGCTCTGGGTGGGGCCTGGCTTCAATTCTCCCCCCACTGCCCGGGCAAGGTGCCTGTGATTCAACTCCAGCGGGGAGGGGTGAAGATCAGAACCATCTGTGGGATTTCCTCAAACTATTCCCGTCTGCCTGGCCTGTGTGGGACCTGCCAAATCTGACTCTACACCACATTTTATTGATTTGTTATTAAGGCTTAAAATAAAAGCACCCTAGGAGAGAGGCCATCCAGGGGCCTATATTTATACTCCCATGAAAATGGCTGATATCACTTTCTTTCCTGAGAGCACTGTTGGCTTTGAGGGACATAAAGGAGAGAGAGAGGGAGCCAAAAGGAAGTGAGGGGCCTGAAGGGTGTGTATGGGGAGGAGGGGACTGAAGACAAGTGCGGGGGAGGGGGGGCTGGGATCTAAATTCTGTCTGTTTCAAAATTTCTCAGGTTTTCAAGTGCCCTAGAGCCCATCCAAACCCTTTTGGAACCTTCCATTTTGGAAAATCTCTCCTCAGACCCCTTCTTTCCCCATCACCACTGAAACCAGGGATCACCCCAGGCCAAACCAGTTGGCTTCTCCCTAGAAACAGGCAGCCTAAGGGCTGACTTTGCTCAGGGCATTTTCCCCCTCTCTTCTCCACTCACATCCCTTCCATCCTCCCTCCTTTCTCCGTCTCCAGCAAGCTTGGCCGGCCTGTGTGAGGGCGAGTGTGTGTGTGAGGCCTGTAGGCTCCCAGAGGACAGGGAACCACAACCCTCCTGCCTTGGGGCAGCTGCAGGCCCTGGAGTGGGGATCCCGGCCCTTGGACGTCTCCGGCATCTCACAGCCACAGCAGCCCCATGCCCCCATCCCAGAGGAGGAGTGAAGTTTGGGACTGAGTCCAGAGGAACCTCGTGCTGAGGTGGGGCAGGAGGAAGCACACACCGTGGGTGTGGGTCTCAGGAAGCCCTGCTGTGGGGTGAGGCTTCACTGGAGCCCGAGAGAGGGTGTGCACATCTCTCAGGGGCCTCACCCACCTGGGATTCCCCCACCCCCGACCCAACTCTGCCTGCCACCCATCATCCCAGGTCGACTATCCCCCTTCCCATCCTGCCCCAGTGGCCCCCTTTCTCCCCACTTCACCCTCTGCGGCTACAGGCTCACCTTGGCTTTAAACTCCCCAACACTCCCTCCCACTGACCAGGGGTCCCTCCCCTCCCTGACATTCAGATGTCTCAGCCCTGACCCCAAAAACTTGACCTACCCTCTCCTCCAGTTCAGCAGGGCCCTGAACCCTTCTCCCAGACTCCTTCCCCCAAAGCTGAGGGGAACCCATTTCAGCTGCTCTTGAGGCATCCATAATTGCAGCCTCTAGGAAAAGAGCTATGGAAAGACGCCCACCTCACCCCACCCCTTACCCCCACTCTCTTCTGGGCCTGAGGACCCAGCCTACCCCTCCTATGGCCTGGGGGCTCTGCATCCCTTCGTGGCATGAGCTGGGATCTGCCTGGATCCCTCACCCCCTCTCCCAGACCCCATCACCGACCCCAAACAAGTCTGACCCCAGGCCTAGGTTTAACCCTCTCAGTCCCTCCCAGCTCCTGCCCTCTGCCTCGCGTCTGACCTGTCCTCCAGACCAGCCCTGGGAAGGCAGAGGGGCCCTTCACCATCCCCCTGGCCCCTGACCCACCTCCTCTCATGCAGTTCCACCCGCCCATCTGCCGTGGACAGCCTCTCCGACTCAGGGCTGTTGACCCTCCGGTAGCGTAGAGAGCGAACTGGGGTTGTCGGGGAGTCTGGAGGGGCACGCACCGGAGAGCTGGGGACCCCCACACCTCGGCTCTGCTCCTCCTCCACCACACAGGGGGTCTGCAGGAGAGGGGAGTAGCATGACCGGGGGTTGACAAGGTGGCATTGGGGTCTGGTGGTTTTCTCTGGGTGAAGGAGGTAGAGGGAGGTCAAAGTAGGATGACAATGACCCTGAGATGGGTAAGGCCAGGATGTTGGACGGGACAGGAAACAGACAGGGAAGGCAGGCACACTGCTGGGGAGGAACAGGGTAGGGGGCCTGAGGGTTGGAAATGGGTGGGGGAAGCTGCGCCCTTCTCCCTGGCTGCTGTTACTTTGCCGATGTTGATCCGGAGCTTGTTCCGGTTGACATCCGTCTCCTCCCAGACCTCAGCCTCAGGCCCCCCAGGGTGGGGGGCAAGGTGGGGGCTGGGGCCCAGTCCATCGGGGGCACGCCCAGGCAGGATTGGGGGTGCATTCTCCTGGTCGCTCAGGTGCTCTCCCTGCAGCACATCCTCTGTGTTTTCCCGGAGCAGGTCCCCAGGCACTGGTGTCAAGTTGACTACCCTGGAGAGCCAGGAGGGGGTATGAAAGAGGCTGGCATGTGGGTGCCCTCTCCTCCTGAGGCCCCCTCCCACCAGCACAGGCCCTGGAAACCATCCACCACCCATGGGAATGGGCAGAGAGGGGGTCTGGACCGGAGTGGAAGTGTCTTAGGGCCCTTCACCATCCCAGAATCACAGTCTCTGAAACAAGACCACCCCTGAGCTTGCAGAGGGCTGCAAGGAGATGGGGCTGCCCACCTCCCTCTATTTCCACAGGGCACCCTGCTGCTTTTAGATGCACTGCCAAATTTCTTTTGGGGCCCACTGCCTGGCTTCTTTTAGATGCAGGAATGGGAACAGGGAAGGAACTTGGGGCTTGATATAAAGAGAAGAATCATTCTGGAATTCCTTGAGCAAATGTCTTTACAGAACTGTGTGCTAAGAATGTGCTGGCAAGTCCTGTTGAGTCTCCTTCCTGAATGTGTCTCCCAGAGCCCCTGTTACTTCTCTCCCTGGCCCACTGTGGGACCGGCGGGGAGCCCTACTCACTGTGACCTCTCCCTGGGCCAACCCTGTCTTTATGCCTGTCACGCGGTTCTACAGTTGCTGGCCCACAGATCAGAAATATCCCAGACTCAAGTGAGAGCACTTTGAGGGCAGGGGCTGTAACGTTTCTCTCTGTGCCCCATAGTGCCTGGTACACAGCAGGGATTCAAGCCATGTTCATTAAGTGAGTGGGTATGAATGATGAGAAACAGATAAATTATGAGGTTCAGGTAATTTTACTAAGGGTTCTCTGCTCCCCAGGGCACACAAAAAGGTAAAACACCCCAAATGAGGAGGATGCCCATTCTGCCACCAGATAGAGGATGGAGATGTGGCAGAACTTCCCAAAGTTCAAGATATCCACTGTTGAGCACCAAAAGAAGAAGAGACAGCCAGGTCTTTCCAAGCAGGCAGAGGAGGAGAGAGCTGGCTTTGTCAGCAGCTGCCCCACCCCACCAGCGCCTCTTCCCGAGACTCACCCAAACATGGCTGCCGTCTGCCGGGTGTTCTGCTGGGGCGGGGTGGAGGTGCTTGTGGACAGGAGGGTGTCGGTGCCCGCCTTCTCCCAGTCAAAGGCCTCATTCTCAGCGATGCCTCGCTCCTTCATGCTGTTCTCAAACACCGACATGATTAACTGCAAGGAAGGGGGTGGCGGGAGGACAGAGAGGTGACCCCGAGGCTAGCCAGAAGGAAGGAAGGGGCAGTTGCTGGAATTGCAGAGGGAAGAGAAAGAACTTCTAGGGCAGGGATGGGCCAAGAGGGGACACTAGGAAGAGAAGGGCACATTGATTTTAAGTGAAAATATGCACATGATATGCAAATAAGCATGCAAATTATCTTCTTGGTTTAAGCTCCACTGGCTGGACCCACACCTGTCTTCCAAGATCTGGCCCTGATCACCACCTCCAGCTTCCTCTGCCATTTCTACCAGCTCAGCAGAAGTCTCAGCAGCCCTGAGCCCCTAGTCGTTTCCCAAGCCCACTGCATGGTGTCATACCTGTGCACAGGCTGCTTCCTTGGCCTGGGATGCCTCACTCATCCTCTCTCCTTTGAAGGCCTCCCTGACTCTCCTACCCACAAAGCTCATCTGTGCATTGGGTTTGCATGGTTAGCATTCCTATCTGCCAGCACAGGGCCAGGTACAGGATGTGCTTGCAGCTGCGTGTCCTGGGAACCCCATGTGGCTGTGCTAAGATCAGGGGCATGACCTCCTGCTGCCTGAGCACCCCTGTCAGTGGCTAGGGTTCTGGGTACAGGAGATGGCAGGCAGCTTTAACTCTCTGAGGCCCCCAGATCACTATACTTCTGGCTTGGCTTTCTCCAGAATGCAGGGCAGGCCCTCTCTACCAGTAGGACCCATGATGTCACCAAGTAACTACTGCATGCCAGACACTGTCTAAACTGCTTTGTGCTCCCCGCACCATGCTAAGCACATAGCAGATCCTTAGTAGAACGTTGCTGACATTTCCCCCATTCTCCAGTCAGGGACACTGGGTCCCATAAGGGTGTGGTAGTGGCATCTTGGAAAGAGTGCTGGACTTGCAGTCAGATTATCTGTGCCTGAGTCCAGCCCTGCACCTAACAATGATATTGAGCCTCAGTTTCTTTATTTATGAAATGGGGACATTCATAAATTGAATTGCTGGCCCGCACATCAGAAATATCCCAGACTCAAGTGAGAGTACTTTGAGGGCAGGGGCTGTAACGTTTCTCTCTGTGCCCCATAGTGCCTGGTACACAGCAGGGATTCAAGCCATGTTCATCAAGTGAGTGGGTATGAATGATGAGAAACAGATAAATTATGAGGTTCAGGTAATTTTACTAAGGGTTCCCTGCTCCCCAGGGCACACAAAAAGGTAAAAAAACCCAAATGTACCCATTCACCCACATGGCCTCCTGCAAAGTTTTGGAATAAAATACTCAAAAACATTTGGTTTTGTTAATTATTAAGTGTTTGAGCAATAATATAACACTCACTATCATCAAAAGCTTGTTTGGAAGCTTACATGAGTTAAAGCATGAAAAGCACTGAGCACAGAGCCTGGCACATGGTGATCTCTTAATAAATCTCAGCTACGCCCACTGTTTATGAGAGTGTAAAACCCTTTGCTCAGAGCCAAGTTGGCAGGGACACAGGGCCTTGGCAGGAGTGGGTGCTGCTGGAGGACGGTCAACCACAGAGAGGTATCAGGGTGAGAGCAGGCAGCGGTGCAGGAGCCAGTGACAGGCTCCCACCTGGTAATCGGGCTTGGTGAAGTAGTCGAGGCTGGCGATGTGGTCCAGGAAGAGGTGGAACTCGGAGGGCATGTGCTTCAGCAGCATCCGGTGCTCATACTTCTCCTTGATCATCCCCACCTGCTCCTGGAGGTGAGGAGGCACAGAGAGATGGGGGCCCAGTGGTACCCCATCCCCTCCACCCTACAGTCCCAGCTGCTTGGGGCTCACCTTGTCTTTGATCTTCCTCCAGGGCAGCTGGCCCACTGCAAACTCCACAAGCATGTAGAAGAGGGACCACAGATCATCATGGCGGCCCATCTCCTGGGGGAGGGTGGGGGAGGGAAGGGGGTCACGCACAGCTCTCCACCCCTTTCCTAGTAATAGGGAGCTGACCCTTTGCTGAGGAGCATGTGTAAAGCAGGCCTGACATCCCACCCCTATGGGCAGAGCTGGGGACTCCTTGAGACCACTCCTCCATTCCCACCCCTCCAACACACAGCACAGGATCCCACAGTCAGAACAACTTCTGGCTATGCTTTCTCACCCTAATGATGTGTGGTAGGAATGGAGAGGATGGGATCCCAGAAAAAAAGGAAGAAGGTAAAGTCAAGGAGCGCCAACAGGCTCTGCAGGGTGGCAGATTCCAGCCTGCCACAGACTTCCCTCCACACCTCGACATCAGCTGCCCCCCTACCCCTTCCCCTGACCTGTGCCTGTTCTGCCCCCATTTCCTCTGCTCCAGGTCCTACAACTCACCCGGTTCTTGTGGGCATTGACCGAGGCGTAGCGAACAGTCCCTCGAAACCCAGCCACATTCCGGGGCTGCAGAGGAGAAAACATGAGGATCTTTACGCACTGCCCCCGACCTTGGCCACACTGCGAGCTGCTCAACAAGCCCAACTCTGCCCACTGTAACCCTGACCACCCCCTGCTGCTATGGAGACCTGAGCCACCAGCCCCAGGGCTGCTCTCCCACCTCCCAGTCCTGAGCTCCTTGACTCCTGACCTTCCCTACCACCCTCTCCCACACCTGTCCTTGGCCAGAGAAGGGGAAAAGATCACAGGGTGTGAATGTGGACTCCAGTGGATGCCCAGGCTAAGTGAGAGAGGGCCCAGAGCTGGGCGACGCTGACACTGAATACAAGGCCAAGCCTGCTTAGGCAGCTGCAAGGAAAACTGGTGGAGAAGAGCCTTCTGTGAAGAGCCCCCGGATTGGAGAGTGGGGTGGGGAGGCATCCTCTGTCCTGACAGGCCTGTGAGCGGTGGTACTCACGGGCCGAACGTCCCCCGTGGTGTTGGTGTACTGCCGGGCCAGTCCGAAGTCCAACATGTAGCACTTTCTGTAGGTGGAGGGCAGCCTGCCCATGGCAAAGTTCGACTGAGGGAAGACGGTAGCTATGAGCCCTGAGGGGGTCCCACCCAACCAGGCCCACCTCAAGGGGCACCAAGAAATAGCCCTGCAGCCAGGGTGAAGGCTCCTCACCCCCAGGGACACTACATAAGAATAAAACAGCAGGGCTCACATGTGTGTTTACAGGTTACACTGTCATCTGTAGGGCAGTGTGATTATCCTCGTTTTAGAGTTGGGGAAACTAAAGGCCAAAGAGGTTAGAGAGCTTCTCCAGGACCCCACAGCAAGTGATGACAGCCAGGGTTTGAACCTAGGTCTGTCTGGCTCTAAATCCCCAGGACTTTGCAACGGGGTAATGTGTAACCATTCTGCTCTAAAGCAGCAGGAGACCTGGGTTGTTCTTGCTGTGTGACCTTGGGCAATTCAATTAACCTTTCTGGGCCTTTGTTTTTCATCCCTGTAAAATGGGAAGTTCTCTACCACCAAGCTGCAAGATGCCATAAAATCAGCTACTTGGAATTCTTAACCCTGCTCCAGATCCTCAGTCCCTCCCCTCAATTCCCCCCTCTTCCTTCCCCATCCTCTTTACCTTTCGAGGTTCAAGGACTATTCAGGTCAGGGGTGAGGGAGAGGAAGAGAAGAGAACAGAGGAGAGGGGATGGGTGTAGACAGGGAGAGGGCAGGGGGGTGCAGTCCTTGGAGGCAGAGGAGGGAGGAGCTGGGGCTTTTATAGAAAGCAGGGGGCACGGTACAGGTAGAGGGAGAGAGAGAGAGGAGGCATGTGTGTGCTTTGGGCGAGGGGGCGGAGGGCAGCACTCACTGGCTTGATGTCACGGTGCAGGAAGCCCACAGAGTGGATGGCCTCGATGGACTCCAGGATCTGCTTGCCCAGTCGCAGCGTGGTGCTCAGCGTGAAGGTGCCTCGCGGCTGGCTGCGGCGCAGGTCGGCCAGGTTCCGGCCCTGGGAGGTGGGGGCAGACCCCCCTGAGCTGCCATCCCAACTACCACCGCTACAACGCTCTGCCCAGGCCTAAAGGGTTGAGCCCATTCCCCACTCCTCCCAGGAGCCACAGTGACCTTTCCCCACCCCAGGAGTCACAGAGAGGGGAGAGGATGGGCCACAGGACCCACCTGAAGCTGCATCACTACGTAGTTAAACTTCTCGTTCCTGCCACAGCCAATGAACCTGCACACGTGGTCTTTCCCTGAAGGGCACAGACAGCGTTCTCCCAACTCCAACCCCTTCTTCCTTACCTCCAACCCTAAGATGGACTCTTGGTGCACTCTTGATTCCTCTCTGTCCTTGACCCCAAAGCCTGGCCCCATGACCACCTCTCCCATCACCTCCCTTTGCCCTTAGCCCCATTGTCTCTCTTAGACTCTGGCTCCATCACCTTCAACCATGTCCCCATCTACCTCTGCCACCACCAACTCTTGCCCTAATCACCTCTCTTAGATTCTGGACCCATCTTACCTCTCCTATCACCAACCCCTTAGTTTCTGGTGCTATCACCTCTTCCCCTCACGGACCCCCTGGCTTCTTATCCCATCATCCCTCTCGCCAACTGGCGCCATCATTTGTCCCCTCCCATCCCCTGCCCCAGGCCTGCACCTTGCAGCTTCTTGAGCACGGCCACCTCCATCTTGAGGACCTGTTTGGGCTGCTGGGCTGACTCCACCTTGAGGGCCACGTTCTCCCTGGTCAGAAGGTCCATGGCCTCGTAGATCTCACCAAAGCCCCCGCCCCCGATCTTCTTGAGCTACAGAGATGGGGGTGGGGGGTGCACATGGATCAGGCTGAGCAGCAACTCATCCTACCTACTGCTGGGTTGCATCCTTCATTGATGGGGGCAGAGGGTATTCTTGAAGGGGAGAACCCCATGACTTCCTTCCTGATCCCACTCATCTCATCCTCTCCCAGCACCCTGAGATAGGCAGCTCAGCCCATGGTGTACAACCATCGATGTACATGAGTGTGCTCGTGCATGCGCACGCGCGCGCGCGCGCACACACACACACACACACACACACACACACAGAGTGGGCAGTGAGAAAGAATATGAGAACAGTGATTCATATAGACTTGGAGCCAAGCCTGTATAGGTCTGCCCTGGACCTTTCCTTCTCTCCAAGCACAGCAAACACCACTCCTGGCCTCCCTGCTGACCACCCTCAATCCGGAAGGAAAAGCAATTTCCAGGACAAATCAGCCTCAGGGTGGACCCCTAGGGAAGCTGGCCCTTCCTGGGATCAGCAGTCTCCTGAAAGATGTCACCCGAGAGAAAGAGTTTTTAGAGGAGGAGTGGGGGGGAGATCCAGCCAAGGGGGCTCACTTGCCGGGCCCATCACTGAAGCTCGGGCCACTCCGTAGGCCTCCGGTAAGATGCCCAGAACCAGGTGAGCCTCCTCTCCAAGGTCATGGGGCCCTGTGTGGCAGTATGGGGGGAACGGAGGCCTGGAGAAGAATCAGTTCAGGGGACAGTGAGCTGGTGATCTGACCCTCCAGGCCCTCCTCCCCCAGCCTCCCTGTCCACCTGGAGCCCTCGCATCTGAAGGGAAGAGGGAACATGGACAGGCTGGAGAAAGATAAACATGCCAACTTCAGACACCTGCTAAGTTAGTTCATGCCAGAGTCTGGAGGTCCACGCAGTCTGAGAGCCTTCCCCCTTCGTGGACCAACCCCTGGAGGCGGATAGGTGCAGGAGTGTAGAGTGGACACCCAGGATCAAGCTGGGCCCAGGGAAAATTCAGAGCCAGACCCGTGTCACCACTCCAGAAACAAAACCTCAAGCAAGTTTCAGTCAGTCACAGACCCAGCCCGGCATCAAACACCACCACCCTTCAGCAGTCTTGGGATGAACAGAGTAGTGCGCTCAGTGGGACAACATCCACAGTGGGCTGGCTCTGCTTAGGATGGGGGCAGGCACCCTAGGATTGGAAGTTGGCTGGGTGGAAAAGTGAGAAAGTGAGCTGGGGGGGGGGGGCAAAGGGGGCTGTTTGGACCAGATTCTGGGCCCAGAAGGCGTGGCAAATGCCTGGCATCCAGTGAGTGCTTAATAAGTTCCTGGTGAATGAAGATGGGGGTAGGTGTGCGGGAGCGACACAGAGGGAAAGTGGAGGGTCCCAGAGACCAGGCTACAGCATTCATTAGTGGCGACAGGACAAGGCATTCAGCAGGGCTCCCACACGGAAGAGGACTGAGATGGGGAGACCTGGAGAGGGAGCCACTTGCTGAATTGAGGAATGGGGTGATGAGTGCTGGGCCCCTGGTGGGGGAAGGTAGTGAGAAAAGGCAGAGGGAAGAACTGTGATGTAGGAAGAATTGGCAAGGGGAAATGAGCAAAGCTGCATTACGGGGAGGGATTAAAAATAATTTCAAGTCAAAGGTCAAGGGATCTTGGAGGGTGAGGGTGCTGCTGGGAGGGACTTGGGAGCAGGGAAGAGGTGGGGGCTTGTTGGGTTTAAAAAAGATAGTCAGCCCAATTCTCACAGCCTTGAGGAGCGGCTGCATCTGGCCGTCTGCCCTCCCTGAGCATCTCCAGGCTTGCTCATGATTGGATCAAAGCTGCTCCGAGCTCCCAACCAGGCTGTCAGCTCCAGAGTCTGAGCCTCCTGCATCCCTGGGCCCTCCCTGTAGCATTTATTCAGCACTCGGATGCCCAATAAATGTTTAATGGTGGTTGAAATACGGGAATGGAGAGAGAAGGGAGCAGGGCAGAGCTGGAAGCCCAGGAGGTCCCTGCAGGTCACGACTGAAAGCTCTCCAGAAAGAGAGAGAAAGATGAAGGGAAGATTTAGAAGAGGAAGGAAAGGCTGGGTGAGATCTTGGGGTTTTTGTGCTCAGGCAGGAGACAGGAAAAGAGGAAGGAGGAGAACAACGAGAAACCAGACTCCCTCTCCACTGGAGATGAAATTTATAGTTAGACTTCTGCAAGAATTTCAGAACCAGGAGGGGGCAGACTCAGAGCTCAAAGGAAACAACAGTCTGTCTTCCCCTGGGGAATGGAAACACAGGGGAGATTCGAGTATCTTCTAGATTCCTTTATTGTTTGCTGTGTGTGGGCATGAAGGAAAGGGCAAAGGGGTGGGAACAGGGAACAGTAACCATATCTGACTCAAACATCATCTCAGTTAATTCCCAAAGGGTCCTGACAAACCAGATGAGGCAGCTCCTACGATTGCCCATTTTGTACAGAAGACGAACCGTGGCACAGAGTTAAGAACCTTGCCCCTGGTCACTGCTAGCGAGTAACAAAGCCAGGTTTCATTTAAACACAATCAGATGTGGAACACTAACTCTTAACCCCTGTGTTATAGGAACTGTTGACCACATCAGAGTTAAAAGTGTGAGTACCGAGATTCAACCCCAGATCTGCCAGGAGCTAAAATCCTTGCCGGAGGTAAGTAAGGAGGGCTGAGGCAGCCAAGACATTTTTGACATCTACTCCCTGAATTTCCCAAGGTGCCCAACGGTATTTCCCTACCCCCTTAATTTCCATACAGATCCCACTTCCCCTTCCTTAATGCCTCCCCCAAACAGAACCTCCGGGGTGGGGACCTGGCATCTGTACCCACCGACTCATCTAACACCCTCCTCCCTGGGCCCCACAGCTGGGGCTAACTTTTCTGCTAGACACCGTAGGCACAGGGACTAGGCCCATGATACTTTTAGGGAGTCCATAAAAATGTTTTAATTTCTTTTAAAATCAGAGGGAAATAATGAATTTTTAAGTCAAAGAAAATGTTTTAATATATAACAATGTAGTTGTAAAATACAATTTTCAGTACTTTTTTAAATAGATGAAGTGGCCCAGGAAGGGAGAAGTACTTAGAACCCACGAAAATCATAACACGGCCCTGACCACAGCCCAGAAACCAAAATATTTCCTTGCTTTCCCAGAACCTATCTCTCCCCTCCTCCTAATTTTTTTCGTGTTCCCTCTCTTGCAGAAGGAACTTCCTAAACTGAAGAACAAATAGGACATAACAGGACCAGCATTCACCTAGGAAAAAGGAGACCTGGCTTCTTAGGACCAGCGCTGGGTGTCCTGGGATGAGTCTATTAACCTCTCTGGGCTGCCATTTTTCCTCTTTTGTAAAATTAAGAGAGTCAGACTAGAACCGGTCACAAAGAATCCTTCAGCTCTGTGGTGCTGATTCCTGCATGGGCTAAATCTTGGGAAGGAGTAATAGCTTGGTGACTTTATTAACCGGCAGTCACAAAGGCCTGGTCACAGCAACATGGCAAGTTAGCTAATCTCTATGCCTCAGTCTCCACATCTGTGAAATGGGTATAATAACAATATCTATTTCATAGATTGTTGAGATAATCCACATAAGGTATTTTATAGTGCCTGGCAACACTAAGTGCTCAAAACAAATGCTAAGTTTTTAAAAATTATTGTTCAATGTTTGATATTATGATTCTGATAAGCAACCTTCAGGAAGAATAAAATGTTATTTTAAAAATATCCTATCTAATGGCACTTGTCCCCATGACCCCCTGGCCATAGCCCATCTCTGGGAAGTTTTTTCTTGGTTTCTGAGCTCTGCCTCACATCTCTGTCCACCCCTTGCTGGGAGCAAGCTGAAGGGGGACACCTAGCACCCATCCTCTCTAGTTCCTTGGTGATGGTGGTGGTGGTGGTGGTGGTGAATGGAAGAGGTCAGCAGGCCTGGCAAAGTCTGCATACCTGACCTCCCCCCATTTCTCTCCCCACTCATCTCCCACTGCCTCCTTCAAAAAGCACGAGAAAGTTCTAACTCAAGCTAAGTATACTTGTGATCACCATCTTTTTCTCACCTCTTCAATGCAAATGCTATCCTGCTTCCAATCTGCCAGAAACTAAACTCGTGTGTGTCTTGGAGAAAAACTCCTTACTTTGCCAGACTCTCATTTTTTTGAATATTGTCCTGGCTCCCCCTCTCCCAATTTCTGTTCTGTTATTCTACCTATCAGGAAGGTCCCCTCTAGGACAAAAACAATCCCTTCCCTCAGCTCTCCAGCCTCTCCAGCCCTATGAGTCTCCTCCTCCACTCCCCCACCCCACCTCTGACCCCAGTCCCTGACAACGCTGCCACCTTTGCTCCTGTCCCTTTAGAGGACCTGTGCGGCTTGGTGGCTGTTACCATGGAGACTCGCCTGTCTCTGCCCCCCCAAAACCGCCCCCCTAGTGAGCTGAGCATCCCCCACTCACCCCCCAAACCACGGGTACGCGTGCGCGCGCGCACAAATATACAGACATAGTGTAAACCCGACCCCTGCCTTCCTCTCTCTTCTGTCTGGCTCCCCATACGGGTTTCCCCTACAATGACAAGCCCGTAATCCGCCACATCTTCTTGCCCTCATAATTATAACAGGACTCATGAGAGCTCTTAAGAGATGCAGAAAAAAGGGAGGTGAGGTAGAGTTTCATTTACAGTAGACCCCAATCCCCAGACACTGCCTTTCCTGCAACCCTCACGCACACCCTCTCCCACCCAGGCCCAAACCCCTGGGCAGGCTCGGACTACAACTTCCAGCAGGCCAAGCAGCCTGAAGTCCTGGATTGGAGGTGCAAGGCACGCTGGGAGATAGAGTCTCGGCGTGTTGCACCTGCCGCAGGAACCAGTGAGGGGAGGAGGGTGGACCGAGAAGATGGAGTGCGGATGCGGTGGGAGCAGCCTGCAGGGCCTCTGCTCTAACCCAAGGCTTTCTGTCATCTGCGGAAGCGGAGGGACACATGGTCATTCACTGTCCTTCTCCAAGGTCCGGCAGAAAAAGAGCCCCCTCCCCCTCCCTCTATCTCCTCCCTCCTCCCCCATTGAACTCTGCAGCTTGTGCCTGGACGACCAACCAGGAGTTGTTCCGGCCTGGGCCCGACCAACCTGACCTAGCCGGCCAAGGGGTGGCAGAGGGCGGGGCTCGAGAGGGAGCCCTGGGAGAAAGCGAGTGTCCACACGTGTTAGCAAAAATAATGACCGTCAAGCAGCGCGCAAAGGAGCTCAGGGGCACCTCCCTTTCAGGGTTGGGGCTCTGGGGGCACCTGTTTTAACGCGTCCCCAGGTCCTTTCCTCCCCTCCACTCCTCCTCCCCTCGCCCCTCCCTCTGGCGCGCCGGGTCACTCACTCACCACCTTCCAGCGATCCTTGACCACGTAGTTGGCCGGCAGGATGTCGGCCTGCTCCCCTCCCCCACTCATGTTGGGTTCGTCTTTAAGAGCGACCGCTAGGCACTGCATCCGCCAGCCCGAGGGAGGGGTGTCCGCAGGGCCTGCCCTTGGGGGGCCATTTACCTGGGGGAGTGGGGAAGGCTGTGAGTGGGGGCGGGCTGTGGGTCCAGGACCACCTTGCAGATACGGAGGAGGGGATTTCGGCCTGGCACAAAGCTCCACTTTCCTGGCAGGCATCATTCCAGGGCCTGCTGGGCAGATGCTCCAAGGGTTACTGGGGAAGCATTGTGGAACTGCCCGGTGGGGGTCAGGGGAGAAGACAGAAATACTAGTCACAGGAAGGGAGATATAAACTACCAAGTGGAGATGAGAAAACCAGCAACAGGACACACATGTTGATGAAAAAAAGGAGAGGAAAATGATGTGTCAGCAGGCCATGGAGAAAGTGTTTACCAAAGAGACATAGGCTAACTAATGTAGGGGCGACTTGTTCACCGAGGGGCCATACTGGCCTGGGACCCACACTCATGTAAAGGAGACCCAGGCTAAGAAGGATTGGCCCGTGGTGGCTTGACTGCGGCCTGAGACGCCCACACCTTCCCTGTGCCACAGAATGCCCATCTGAGGCTTAGAGAAAGGCGGGCTGACCAACGGGTGAACAGAGACGACCCACACCAGAGAGACAGAGACCTGCCACTCAACCATGGGAGATCTGACAATCAAGAAAATGAGAAGGTACACTGTGGCCCCTCGAGGATGGTGCTATATGGGGAAGGTGCGGCAGCCGAGAGTCATACACCACTCTCAGTGGGGAGTTAAACCTGCTGGCACGGCTACAAGGTGGGGAAGCAGGGATGTGAGCCATGGGATGAACATAGGTGACAGACCTGGATTTCAGGGGGATGCCAGTCCCATTGCCACTCCGGAGGCAGAGAGGGAATTCTGAATTGAGGGGAGTGGGTTGGGGAGAACAGGAAAGCAGGAACAGCCTCATAGAAGGCTGGAAGAATGACAGAGGAGTAGGTCTGGGCATGGGACAGAGAGCTCCCACCACTACTTTCTGTGTCTCCTCAGGAACAGACAAGAACAGACACAGCTCTCGCCACATTGGGATGGATAAAAGTTGGATATCAGGGAGAGTTTCCTAATGGGGGGGGGGGTTGAGAAAGCCAGGCACATGTTACCCAGGGAAATGCAAGTGTGTGGATGTGTGTGTATATATCTCTATGTGTATCTTTGCATGAGTCTATACGTCTTTGTGTGTGCTTCTGCGTGTCTGAGTGTCTTGGATGTGTTTTTCTGTGTGTGGTGTGTGTCTGTGTGTGGTGTTCATGGTGTAGGCAAGGGGTCAGAAGAGCTGGCTTTTTGAGATCCCTGCCAACCCAGAACAGGATTTTCCCTCTCCTCTCTTCCCTTATGCTTTTTACATGCATACAGTTCTGCCCTCGCAGTGACCCTGGAGAGTCACAGATGGAAGAGAAAAAGGGAAGTTACTTAGGCTGGGGCTGCGGGCTGGGAGGGGAGGAAAATGCCTAAGATATTGATGGATGGGATGGGGACTCCATAAACCTATCTTTTCTTGGGTTGGGATAATTTCCCAGGGCTCCTGTCCTGAGACAGAGGGTAGGGTGGGATGGTGAAGGCATAGAAACAACTTTCAACAAGTCATGGTGTGCCAAGGGGATCAGGTGGGGAAGGGACCTTCATGAGAGGGAGACTGTCACTCTTTTTCTGTCTTCAAATGACTCAGCTGAAGTTGTTTCTTGCAATCTACACCCCTTCAGAGTAGCAGGACTGTGGGGATAGCAAATAGGCCTGTTCCCTCTTTCTGCCAAAGTGGGATATGGGACATCAGGAATTCCGAGGGCAGTAAGGGAAATGACAGGAAGAAGCAAGAGGGAGGCATTGAGTGGGGGTTCTGAAATAAAGGTGAAAGAGACAGGTTTAGGACAAGAATGAAGTAGCAATTGAACTGGTGGGGAGGGGGGCCTTAGGAGATAGACCAGGTGCCCTCTGGTGGCCCTGTGATGGTGGGTTCTATAGGTTATTAATGAGGAAATTTGGGGTTCTGCTCCCATTTTACAGAGGGGCAAACCTAGAAGAACAGGTGAGGTAGGAAAGAGTGAGGTGGGAGGATAAGAAGGCTGCCTGCCTCTCCCTGTCTACTGTCCTTCCCACTCCCCGCCTCAGAGGACTACGCTCAATTCAGACTGGGGTTGGAAGTCACAAACATGAGGAACTTGGCTGCCCCATTTCTGCCTCCTTGGCCCCTTTGGGTGGCATGAGTGTGTAGTGAGAGAGAGGGCTTGCAGAGGTTACATATATGAGAGCGTGCGGCCCGTGATCTGTGTGTATGAGAGAGAGACAGACAAACAGAGGGGTATCTAAGTGGTTGAGAGCTCATCTGGCTGTTTATGAATATAGATGTTTGTAACTAAGCAAAGTGTGAGCCAGGTGTGTATGGGAATCTGGGAGTCCAGGTAAGGAAAGATGAAGGGGACCAGTGAGGGGTAATAGGAACAGGTGAAAATAGGAGTGGGAGGGGACAGAGGGGAACAGAATGGATGAGGTTGACAGGAAAAGAGGAGGGGAGTGGGTAAGATGGAGATAGGTGAGTGACAACGATGACAGGTGAGGCAGTGACAAGACCATGAATGGGGTTTCTGGGGACAGCTGAAGGAGTAAAGGCATAGGTAAGGAGACTAGTGGGAGAAACAGAATGGTGGGACTGAGGACAAGGGAGAGAGGTTATGGAGACAGCTGGGAATGACTTGTCAGGGGTGACAGGAGAGTCAGAATGAAGCCAGAGGAACAGGGGACAGAGGCGAGTGGTGGGGACGGAATCCCTGGAGGACAGGCTGGAGGGGGTAGGTATGGCTGCCGGGGGCTGAGAGCGGCTCCAGGCCTCGGGATGCGGCCAGGCTGGGTAGGCCAGCGTCCCGGCTCGGGCGGAGGCAGCAGCAAGGAGGGGGAGCCGGAGAGGGCTGCGCTGGGAGGGGAGCCAGGCCGGCGGCCCGATGAGCCCCCCATAGGGAGCCCCTTCCCCGACCCCTGGCCCCGGCCTGCCGGCCCGGTCCCGCCTGGTCCCATCCCCGCCCCGCCCCGCCTCACCTGCTCTGTGCCCGCTGCGGCTGAGGCTGCGGCGGCGGCGGCGGCAGCGGCTCGGGGCGGCGCATCCCCCGGGGCCGGGGCGGGGCGGGGGCGGCTCAGCGCGGCACTGGGCGGCCGGCTGCTTCCGGCGGCGGCGACGGCAGCGGAGGCAGCGGCGGCGGCCTCCCGACCGGGACCATCCCGGCCCGGCCCGACCCGGCCCCGATCCTCCTCGGGTTACAGCGGCGGCAGCGGCAGAGCGGGGAGCTGCCCACAATGCACCGCGCCGCCAGCATCAGCACCAGCCCTGACATCACTGCCCCACCGCCCCAGCTCTTACATCAGCGCCCCTCCTCTGACATCACATTCTACCCTGCCCCTCTCGCACCCTCTCCATCCCTGGGACTCCCTCTCGCATGGTCCAGCTGCAGCTCTCTGATTCTTCTCATGGGTTCTTGCCAGCCCCACATGGGGACCCATCACTTCTTACCGGTCCCCATAAACCTCACCTGTCTCCATCACCCTTTATGTTTCTCACTCCCAGCAAGTCCCTAACACTCCTCACCTGGGCCATCAGCCTCACCTAACTACCCACTCCATCCTCCATATGTTCATATTACTTTACTCTGAACCCATTTCCCCTTACCTGGACCCAACCTCCCACGTGTCCCCATCGCCCATCTCTTCTAACACCACCCTGTACTTGTACCCACGACTCCTCAGCTTAACAATCTCCTCACCACGTTTGCCTTGCTTCATGGCTCAATCTATCGCTCTCTTTCTTTGACTTTTCCCCCCATCTGTTGACAAACGCTGTCATTGTTTCTTACTGCTTACCATACATAAGATGCACAGCCTTTACTGTGACATTAAAAATTTTTCCCATCATGGGCTGGTCAAGGATATTGCTCCCCTTCTAACAGAAGGATTGTCTTACTCAACATTCCCTGAACATACTCTGCACTTTGTCTCTCCCCTTTCCTTTCTTCCATTCTTCATACCTTCAACAAATGCATACTGAATGCCTTCAATTATTATAACAATAACAATAATAATAATAGCAGCTACTTACTCCTGCCAGACACTGTTCTAAATTTACACATATTAAGTCATTTAATCCTCATAACAATCCTTTGAGGTAGGAGGGCTATTGTTAACCCCATTGTATAGCTGAGAAAGCTAAAATGCAGAGAGGTTCAGTAATTTGCATTAGATTACACAGCTAATAAGTGGCAGGGTTGAGATTTAAACCCTGGCTCCAGAGTCTGTGCTGGGCTACCATAAAGAGAAAGGATCATTGCATCTGCAGGGGTAGTCAAGGGAGGCTTCTCAGAGGAGGTACATTCAGCTGTAATTTGAAGGATTAGTAGGAGTTTGCCAACAGACAAGTGGGGTCAGAGCAGAGAGTGGAAGGGACTTCCAGGCTGAGAATACAGCATGAAATGAGGCTTGTGGTGAGCAGGTGCAAGATCATGAAGGATCTTGTGTTCTACGCTAAGACTGGATTTTGCCCATTTAGTTGGTGAGAGTGTGGGGGATGATGTAGTGAAATGCCCAAATCCCCATTCAGAATCTAGGTACTCTTTCCCCCAGCTACCTGAGATGTAGAAGGCTGACTGCTGTCAGCTGACTTCCTCTCTGGGAATTGCCTTTGGCCAAGGGATCTGCCCCACCCAAGATTGATCCCTCTTCCTGCGGCACCGCACCCATCCAATCAGTGATCAACCTGTGAGTATAAAGGCCCAGCCCCTTCACCACAATTGGGACAACTCTAAAGGGACATCCTATTTTCAAAACTCTTGATAGTGTCAGCTGAGGCTTCTATTAAGACTGCATCAATGTACCACTTCCCCTTCTGCCCAATCCTGCTTTCTTCACTCCTCCACAGATGTTGATCCCGAGGGTACTTCTCAATAAACAGCATGAAATTATTGTTTGATAATCTCTGTCTTAGAGCGTATTCTCGGGGGAACCTGACCCTTAAACAGGAAATCACTGAAGAATTTTGAGCAGAGGAAAAACACAGTCTAATCTGGGTATTGTGTTAAAATTCTAGGTTGATAGGTTTTTTGTTGTGGTTTTCTCCCCTGTACTTTAAAGATTTTGTTCTGCTGCCTTCTAGCTTGCATAGTTTCAGATGAGAAATCTGCAGTCATTCTTACCTTTGTTCTTCTATATGTAATGTGTGTTACTTCTCCTGTTACTTTTAAGATTTTTCTCTTTATCACTTTTTTTAAGCTATTTGGTTATGATGTGCCTTGGTGTAGTTTTATTCATGTTTCTTTGTAGAGATTCTTGCAGTTTATAGTTTTGATGAAATCTCTATAGTTTCCACCAAGTTTGGAAAAATTTCAGCCATTATCTTCTATTTTTTCTGCCTCCCCCAATTACTTCAGGACTCCAATTACCCTGTATATTCAGCCATTTGAAGTTATCCCATAATTCATTTATGTGCTTTTTTCAATTTTTTTCCCAGTCTTTTTTTTCTCATTGTGTTTCATTTTGGATAGTTTCTATTGCTATGTATTCTAAATTATTAATTTTTTCTTTTGCATGTCTAATCTCTTGTCAATTCCATCCAATGTAGTTTCCATTGCAGTTTACATCTCTAGAAGTTCAATTTGTATCATTTTAATATCTTCCATATCTCTATTTATGTTCAATTTTTCCTCAAACTTCCTTTTTCTTATTTTTTTAGAAAGGAGAAGTAATTTATTCTCTACCAGTTGCTCTTTTCTGTTGAGTAACGCAGGGATTGAAATCATCTCTTTTTTATGATTTGAATAGAGCTTGCTGACTGTCCCAGTGCTAACCAGAAAGTTCAGTTCTCTGGAACTCCTGATTACCTTGTTATTGGAAAGTCTTTGAAAAAACTCTGGCTCCTTTACCTCTTGTTCACTTTACCCTTTAAGCTTCTAACAGAAGTTTTAGGGCATAAGTTCAGGGAAAACCCATCAATCTGAATTTTTTCATATATATGACATAAAATTTCCCTTTTAAACATTTTTTAAACACACAATTCTGCATGTGCTAGTGCTGCCAGATTGCAAAACACCAGAAATGCATTGGCTTTTATAAAAGGGGGTTTATTTGGTTACACAGTTAGAGTCATAAGGCCATAAAGTGTCCAAGGTAAGGCATCAACAATTGGGTGCCTTCACTGGAGGATGGCCAATGTTGTCTGGAAAACCCGTTAATTGGGAAGGCACATAGCTGGCATGTGCTCTGGAGTCCTGGTTTCAAAATGGCTTTCTCCCAGGATGTTCCTCTCTAGGCTGCAGCAGCTCTTCAAAATGTCACTCTCAGTTGCTCTCCAAAATGTCACTCACAGCTGCACTGCATCTGGGCCTGTGTGGCTCTTTTTAAAGTATTCCAGTGATCCAAAAAAGACCGACCCTGAATGGGTGGGGCAACACCTCCATAGAAATAATCCAATGAAAGGTCTCGTCCACTGTTAATTGAGTCACATCTCCATGGAAACACTCAAGCAAAGGATTCCAATCTAATCACCACTAATATGTCTGCCTCCACAAGCTTGCATCAAAGACAATGGCATTTTGGGGGCCATAACACATCCAAACCGGCACAGTGGTATTAGTCATTTTCACAATGTTGTGCTACCATCCCCACCATCCATTACCAAAACTTTATCATCCCTAACAAAAACTCTGTAATCATTAAGCAACGAGGACTTCTCCTGCTCCCTAGCCCCTTGTAACCTCCAATTTACTTCTTTGGCTATGAATTTGCTTATTCTAGATATTTCGTATATGTAGAATTAAACAATATTTGTCCTTTTGTATCTGGCTTATTTTACCATATAATGTTTTCAAGGTTCCTCTGTATTATAAAGGATGTATCAGAACTTCACTCCTTTTTATAGCTGAATAATATCCCATTGTATGTTATGCCTGTTTGTATTTTTATGTCCTCCAGAAAAAGCCATATTCTTTAATTTAGTCTTGTGGGGACAGACTTATTAATCTTTTTGATTAGGGTGTGACCTCTTGATTGAATGTTTCCATGGAGATTTGACCCCACCCATTCTGCGTGGGTCTCGATTAAATTTCCTGGAGTCCTTTAAAAGGAGCAGACCCAGATGCTTGTTGACACTTTGCAGTGCTAGCCCAGAGTTCGCTCTGGAGAAGCTAAGAGAGGACAAAACACCCCGAGAGCAGCTGAGAGAGACTTTTGGAGAGATGCTTGGGAGCTGACAGAGATGCTGAGAGATGCTTGGAGTTGTGGCCAGAAGAACAGTTGGAGATGCTAAGCTAAGGATGCATAGGAGCTGAGAGAGGAGCTAAAACACAATCTGGGACCAGCAGATGCCAGCTGTGTGCCTTCCCAGCTAACAGAGTTGTTCCGGGTGCCATCGGCTGTTCTTCAATGAAGGCATCCTCTTTTTGATGCCTTAGTTTGGACACTTTGATGGCTGTAGAACTGTAAATTTGTAACCAAATAAACCCTCTTTATAAAAGCCAATCCATTTCTGGGTATTTTGCAAAAGGCAGCATTAGCAAGCCAGAACATATGTATATGCCACATTTTGCTTATCCAGTCATCTGTTGATGGACACTTGGGTTGTTTTTACCTTTTGGCTATGGTGAATAATGCTAATAAGAACATTGATGTACAAGTATCTGAGTCCCTCTTTTCAATTTTTTTGGCTATATACCTAGAAGTGGAGTTTCCAGGTCATATGATAATTCTATATTTAATTTTTTGAGGAACTGCCAAATTGTTTTTCACAGTGGCTGCACCATTTTACATTCCTATTAATAATGTAGAAGTATTCCAATTTCTCCAATCCTCAAAAACACTTGTTGTTTTCTGTTTTTTAAATAATAGCCATCCTGGTGGTCCTCTAGCTTCTCGAACTAGAGTGGAGTTACAAAGAGTGGTATTAAAATAGCTGTTTTAATGCACTTGTCTACTAATTTTATGATCTGAATCATTTCTGGATCAATTTCAATTGCTCTTTCTCATCACTATGGGTTGCATTTTCTGCTTCTTTCCATATCTAATAATTTTTTATTGAATGTCAAAAATTATGAATTTTACCTTTCTGAATCCCTGATATTTTTGTTATTTCTGTAAATATTCTTGAGTTTTGTACTAGGCTGCAGTTAATTTACTTAGAAACAGTCAATTATTCAAGGGTTACTTTTTTGAAAGCAGTTTTATTGAGCTATATTCACACACCATACAATGCATCCAAAGTGTACAGTCAATGGCTCTTAGTATAATCACACAGTTGTGCCTTCATCACCATAATCAATTTGGAACATTTTCATTACTCCAAAAAGAAAATCCCCATACCCCTTATACCCCTTTATTGTTGATGCTTAACATTGGTGTGGTACCTTTATTACAACTGATAAAAGAATATTAAAATATTATTTTTAGCTATAGTCAATATTTTGCATTAGGTGTGTTTTTTCCCATATATCACCCTATCATTAACACCCTGTAATAGTGATGTACATTTGTTCTAGTTCATGAAAGAACATTCTTATATTTGTACTATTAACCACAGTCATCATCCACAACAGGTTCATTGTGTTATACAGTCCCATGTTTTAGCCTCTACCTTTCCTTCTAGCGACACATATGATCTAAACTTCCTGCTTTCAACCCTGTTCACATGCATAATTCAGCACTGTTAATTACACTCACAATAATGTGCTACCATCACCTCTATCCATTTTCAAACATTTACAATCAACCTAATTAGAAATTCTGCACAAATTAAGCACCAGCTCCCCATCCTCTACCCTCATTCCATCTCCTGTTAACCTATAGTCTAGATTCTAACTCTATGAGTTTGCTTATAATTAGTTCATATTAATGATAATACAATATTTGTCCTTTTGTGTCCATGGCTTATTTCACTGAACAAAATGTCCTCAAGGTTCATCCATGTTGTCTCTTGCATCAGGACTTCATTCCTTCTTACAGCTGTATAATATTCCCTTGTATGTATATATCACATTTTTTTTAATCCATTCATCAGTTGATGGACACTTGGATTGTGTCCTTCTTTTGGCAATTGTGGATAATGCTGCTATGAACTTCAGTGTGCAAATGAATGTTCGCATCACTGCTTTCAGTTGTTCTGGGCATATACTTAGTAGCAGGTTGCTGGATCATTTGGCAATTCCACACTTAACTTTCTGGGGAACCACCAAACTGTCTTCCACATGGCTGCACCATTTTACATTCCCACCAGCAATGAACCCTATTTACCACAGCCTGTCCAACACTTGCAAAGTCCTCTGAGGCACAAAAGTTTTAAATTTTGAGGAGGTTCCATTTATGTAATTTTTCTTTCATTGCTTGTGCTTTTTTGGTATAAAATCTAAGAAACCATTGCCTACCACAAGATCTTGAAGATGCTTCCCCAAATTTTCTTCTAGGAGTTTTATGGTCCTGTGTCTTATATTTACATCTTTGATCCATTTTGAGTTACTTTTTGAATAAGGTGTGAGATACGGGTCCTCCTCCATTCTTTTGGATATGGATATCCAGTTCTCCCACCACCATTTGTTGAAGAGACTATTCTGTCCCAGTTGAATGGACTTGGCAACCTTGTCAAAAATCAACTGACCATAGAGGTGAGGGTCTATTCCTGAACTCTCAATTTGATTCCATTGGTCAACATATCTATCTTTGTGCTAGTACCATGCTGTCTTAACCACTGTAGCTTTGTAATATGCTTTAAAGTCAGAAAGTGTGAGTCCTCCAACGTTGTTCTTCTTTTTCAGGATGTTTTGGCTATTCAGGGCCCCTTACCCTTCCAAATAAATTTTATAATTGGCTTTTCCATTTCTGCAAAGTAGGCTGTTGAAGTTTTGATTGGGATTGCTTTGAATCTGTAAATCAATTTGGATAGATTTAAATGCTGATGGGTAGAATTGACATCTTAACGATAGTTGGTCTTCCAAGCCATGAACACGGAATATCCTTCTATTTATTTTGGTCTTTGATTTCTTTTAGCAATGTTTTGGAGTTTTCTTCTTACAAGTTCTTTACAACTTCAAGGATTACTTTTGAAGCTTTATTAGGTAGGACCAGAGAAGCCTCTAGTCTAGAGCTAAATTTTCCCCACCACTGAGGGAAAACACTTCAACATACTTTACCTAATACCCCATGAATTATGAGGTTTTTCACTTTGGTTGTGGGAAAAGATTCTTTGTGTGAGCTCCAACCTTACGTGAACTCCAGATTGTTCACTCTACTCTTTTTAGATGTTCATTCTCAAATTTGGATAGTTTCCTCACATACATATGCTTATCAGTCCTGAGCTGACAACTCACAGGGAATGCTCTGAAGATCTGTAGAGCTCTCTAGTCTATCCTGTACTCTATCCTGCAAACTCTAGTGGCCTTGGGCTCCTTGGCCTCCTACCTCTGTCTCCTAAGATCAAGGAGACTGCCAGGCTCAGCCTGGGTTCCTCTCCTTCCACAGCAGCCTGGAGATTCCCTGCAGGCAGTCACTGGGGCAATCCTGAAGCTCACCTCCTTTGTTTTCATCCTTCAGGGACTACTGTCCAATGCTGCCTGATGTCCCATATTTGAAAACCATTGTTTCATATTTTCTGTTCAGTTTTTTAGCTGTTAAACATAGAAGGATAAATCTGGTCCCTGATACTCCTACTTGGCCAGAGCAGAGGTTTGATCTGTGTGTTAAACGGCAGGAGGGAGAGGTTAAACTGGAAGGGATCCTCCAGATGCTTGATTTCTGCCTTCTTTGAATTGCTCAATGCTTTGCACATGGCTTCATGGCATAAATGGGATTTCTTCTATCCTTGAGTTAAGGCTGTCCCTTCTCCAAGTGAAAGAGGGTCTAAAGTCTCAGACTCTCCTTCAGTTCACACTGCATCTCTCAGCCAAAACAAATGCTTAAAAAGTATGTCCCCCAACCTGTAGATTAAGGCGTTTGAAAAGCATATAAAAAGTGGGTAAGATGAAACCATAATGTCTATGGATGCACATTTGGGTGAAAAAACCATAAAAATTGGGGTGATGAATGCACAACTATATGATGGTACTGTGAACAACTGATTGTACACTTTGGATGATTGTATGGTATGTGAATATATCTCAATAAAACTGAATTAAAAAAAATCATAAAGAAACATAAGGAAGTTTCTTTATGCCCTTCTTTGTTTCCTTACTATAAAGGTAAGAACAGTGGTTATTTTTGGAGGGAGGGAGGGGGCTGTGATCTGGGCTGAAGATTTTTCTTAATATGGTGATGGTTACAAGAGAGTTCATTTTATAACAGTTCATTTGTTTTAGGTGGCTTTTTGCAGCTGGGTTTAATTTTATGATCAAAGGTTGTTGTTTTTTTTAATTGATTTGTCCCCTTACTGAATGAATGAATGCTGACCTATGGTTACTAACATCAAAAAAGAGAGACATCCCGACACTGTGTACCCCATGATAGAAGTACAAGCAGCACCTGTGAAGTAGTCTTGACCCAAATTCAATCTGAATCTGATCAGGCCTCTAGATTCACCTCCAATTTATAGGAAAAACTGGGGACCAAGGAACATGTTAAAGGACAGCACAGAGATATAATCAGTAAAATCCAGAATGTAGAAAACTCGGCAGGACACATGAGCCCATTTCTTTGCACAGGAAAGGGACTGAGAGATACAGGAAGAACATACAGATTAAAGAGACTTAAAATGTGTGTTGACCAATCACAATATAGAGACCTTATTTTGATAGTTATTTTAAACAAACATTTATAACATTTATAAAACAGTTGGAAATTTAAACACTGATGGAATATTTTAAGGAAATCTGGTTACCCTTTTTAGCTGGTAATAGCACTTTGGTTACATTTAAAAATAAAAGAGTACATATTTGTAGAGATACACAATGAAATATTTTTTAAATGAAATAATATGATCTGGAATTTGCATCACAGTAGTACAGCGAGGAAAGTGGGTGTGTAAAATGAATCAAGACTGATCATCAGATGATAACTGGTGAACCTGGCTGATAGGTCCATGGGGTCTTATTATGCTGTTTTCTCTAGTTTTGCTTTTGAAAAACAGCTTTATTAAGGTATAATCAGCATAACAATAAAATGTACCAATTGTAGATGTGCAACTTAATGATTTTTAGTAAACGTATAGTTGTGCAACCTTCAACTAGGATCCAGTTATAGAACATTTCCATCACCCCAAAAAGTTCCCTTGTGCCCTCTGTGATCAATTACCGTCCCCACCCCCAGCCCCAGCCCTAGGCGAGAATAGATCTGCTGTCTCTATAAATGCGTCTTTTCTGGACATTTCATTTAAATGGAATCATACAATTATTTTTCCTATTCTCTCTACTAGCGTATAAATTTGACATTTTCTATAAGAAGAAAAATCATTTTTGTTGAATTGAGCAATGACTTAGATTTTTATAGCACTCTGTGTTTTGCTTTGCTTTCACATACTTAAATCTCATTTGCATCATATTCAAACCAGATGAGTAAGTCAAGCAGGATGACTTTTCTTATCAATTTTACAGTTGAGGAAACTGAGACTCAGAGGGTTTAAGGGATCTGACCAAGGTCGCAGAGCTAGTTAATAACTGAATCAGGACTTGATTCTGGCCTCCTGACCAGGTGAAATCCTTTCCCCCATCATGCTGTTTCTCTAGACTTTCCACTGCCCTCATCTCCCCATCACCCCCTCCCCCCCCCACCTCGGGCCACTCTGCTTTGAGCCAGAAGACCTGCCTGCAAGTCATGGCTGTTTCTGTATTCTCAGCCAACTGAGTGGGCATAGAACCAATTTCAGGGCCTTGGTTTTCCATCTGGAGAGACAAAATATCCCTTCTACTCTCTCTCCTTCAGCCTGAAGTGGGAAGGGGATGCCTGCCACAGCCTAAGGGGATAGGGCTTGTTTGTTTTTCAGACACAGAGGCAGAAACAACATGTTCTATATGTGATTGTGTGTGTGCATGTGTGTGTGTGGGGGGGGGTGTGTGTGCGCGCATTCCTCTTCGGTGGAGAGAACTGGAGGGAAGATGTGGGCAACAGTAAGGAGAACTAAGAAGGTTGCCCTTAAAGTCAACCTCCTTGTGGCTCCTGAGGCTTACTCCCAAAGGTGTGTGCTTGTATACATGCATGTGGCTGTGGGAGTGCTAGCACATAGCTGTGTATACATGTTTGCCCTATGGCAGGTCCACATCTTTGTGGTTGAGCCCATCAGTGAACAGAAATATTCCCAAATCTCTTTGTTTCATTTCTATATATATTCTTCTTATTATTATGTCTTCTGGATACTTCCATGCTTTGGTATTTTAACAGACATTATTTCAGTTTGGTAAAGCTGCCAGAATGCAATGTACCAGAAATGGGCTGGCTTTTACAATGGGGATTTATTAGCTCACGACTTATAGTTCTTAGGCTGTGAAAATGTCCAACTCAAGGCCTCAACAGAACGATACCTGGACTCTGAAGTCAGGCTGCCAGCATTTGGGACACCTCTGTCACCTGGGATGGCACATGGTGATGTCTGCTGGTCCTTCTCTCCCAGGTCTCCATGCTTTCAGCTTCTGGCTTCAGCAGCTTCCTCTCTGTTTTCTGTGGCCCTTTCTTAGCATCTCCAGGGATTTTCTCTAAACTTCTTTTAATTTCATTTCTTAGCTTCTTTATGTGTTTTATCCTCTTATAAAGGACTCCATTGAAAGGATTCAGACCCACTTTGAATGAGGGGGGGGGGTCACATCTCAATTGAAATAGCCTAATCAAAAGATCCCACCTACAACAGGTTTACATCCACAGGAATGGATTAAAAGAACATGGCCTTTTCTGGGGTACATAACAGCTCCAAACTACCACAGTTACTATTCAGGAAGAATACAGAAAAAAACACTGGTGGTGCTCTCATTCTGGGGGTCTTGGGACTCACTTTCCACTGTGTACCTTCTTGTTCTATTGAATCTTTTGTCATATATCTGTTGTTTTCCTAGTAAAATGAGGGGGAAATCATTGTTATTACTGGTGAACAATGGTGTTTGCCTGTCTCCCTGCAGATACTGCTCATTTCCACCTATGAGAGGGCTGAGCAGATTACAAAGTACTGACAAATGCATCATCTAACTTAATCCATCATTCAGTCAACAAATAGTTGACAAATGTGTCTTATGTGCCACAGTTCTAGAAGCTGGAGATACAGCAGTGAATAAAACACAAAAATCCCTGCTGTCCTGGGAACTTGCATCCTACTGGGTGTAGAAAGACATACAGCAAAGTAAATATGGTATGAGAGATGCAGAAAAAGCAAGGCAGGGAGGGGCAGTGGGGAGTACAGGGGAATGGAGGCTGCCATATTAAATAGGGTGGTCAGGGGAAGGTGACATGTGAACAAAGTCCCGAGAGAGAGGAGGGAGTGAGCTATGAAGCTCTCTGGGAGAAAAGCAGAGGGAACAGCAAAGGTCACTGCTCTGAAGCAAGTGCATGACTGGCATGTTTGAGGAATAGCCAAGAAGGCAGTGTGGCTGGAGAAAAATAAGTGAGAGTAACAGGGACTGTGGGAGCCATTGGAGAATTGGGAGCAGAAGAGGGTCATGATCCTACTAACGGGTGCTGAGTGGAGGACAGACTGAGGAGGGGAGTGGGGAGCCTGTTAGGAGGATTTAAGAAAGGGGGGGGAGGGGGAGGGGCTTGGATGAGGGTGGCAGCAGTGGATTCTGGAAATATATGGCAGTGAGAACCGACAGGAGTTGCTGCTGATGGAATGGATGTAGGGTTTGAGAAAAAAAAAAGTCAAGAATACCTCCAAGGTTTAGGGCCTGAGCAGCTGGGGGGACGGAACTGCCTTTACCTGAGGCGGGGAAGACTGTGCTGGGAAGCAGAAGCGGGTGGGGGGCAAAGACCCGGAACTCCGCCCGCACAAATCAAAGTTAAGGAGCCTATGAGGCAGCGGGGCGGCATGGCGGGTCACGTGGCCGCAGGCTAGCGCCCCCTGAGGCAGCAGGACGGGCGGCGGCGGCAGGGATGGCGGAAGCCGTGTTCCAATCGCGCAAGCGAGGGGAGCCGGGGGAGCCGGGCAAGCCGAGCCGCAGGGCCCTGTATTTCTGCGGGAGCATCCGCGGCGGACGTGAGGACCGGGCGCTGTACGGTCGGATCGTGTCGCGGCTGCGGCGCTTCGGGACTGTGCTCACTGAGCACGTGGCGGCTGCCGAGCTGGGCGCGCGCGGTGAGGCCGCCTGTGGCGCGGGGTGCGGCGAGGGCGGGTGGGGACAGGCTGGCGGGAGAAGTGGTCCGACTCTGCACCACGGAAACTTGTGGTCCGGGTAGGCGGTAATCGGCCGTGACCCCGCGGCGCGTCCCCGCTGCCTGGAGCCCGCCCTCCTGCCCTGAGTGCCCCCTCTAGCGCCCCTGCCCAAGAAGGAAACCCGGCCACCGGACTTAGGGCCGCCTATGTCCGAATACACTTGTGGCTCTGAGCCCAGTGTCATCCTTCAGTTATTATCTTGACCTTTGGTTCCTTCTTTGGAGAACATTCCTCAGCTTCTTGCACAAGCATTGGTAGGGAGGAGCAGAATGGGGGTGGATCGGGCAGCTTTGCTCAGTTCCCTGGTACCCGCTGGCCTCTTCCTTGCCCGTTCGCGGTCCTTAGCCTTGACGTTTGTCTTTTCCCTGGCATTGTCTTGCGACTTCACCTCGCTGGCCCTATACAAGTTGGCCTTACTTATGTGGTCTTTAGTTTGTTTAGTTGCTTTGAAAGTCTGAGCTCACAAAAAATTATCAGAGCTGTCTGATGGGAGATACTGAACTGAATAGAATAAGCTCACTGCATCTTCACAGGCTATATGTACCTTGGTGCCCCTCTGTCTGGTTAGCTCCTGTCAACCTCTCCTTCCCTGGCTTTTGTGACAGGACAGAGACCCTGTCTCTCTGGCCCCTCAACCTTAATCCTTTGTAGTCTCCCCTACCTGTTAATCCTAGCATGTCCTGGTTCTCAGCTCCCCAGAGATATGACCAGCTCTCGCTAGAGTTCTTCACCTTTCTCACCATCTAGGGGCCTGTGGGACAGCATGAGGCAGGGGGCTACCATCATCTTAAAAGTGCAAAACCAGAGTTCAGCATCTTCACCCCACCTGAAACAAAGCTTATCCTCCTGCTTCCCCCTTTCCTGTCAAGGCATCAGCCTTTGCATAGACCCTGAGAGACCCCAGTTCTCCTAGTCACCCCCAGTCTCTCATATCCTCTGTAGTTTGCTCCTGGCTGCTGGGTCTTCCTAAAGTATGGTTTTGATCCACTGGTCTGAAATCTCTCTGACCCTTTCAGTTAGAAAATTGACCCTATTACTCTTGTATTTCTGCTGAGAAAACCTTAAGTGTTTCCCCATTGCCCTAGCCAGGGGTAGATCCAAGTTTTGTGGGGTCTTATGCAATTTTTGGAGATGTCTTTGATAAGACAATATTGCTAGGGGCTTGGAAAGGGCCTGTGCAAGTGAGGGACTCTGAAGCTTAAGGTTCATTGGGTTCATGGTATATCCATCCCTGCCTGTTGGTTCTTGAATTTCAGGGTGTTTAGGTGTCACTGGGGGAGTTTATTTATACTGCAGATTTCCCAGGCCCAGGAATTCTGATATAGCAGTCTAGGATAAAGCCTTAGACCATATATTTTAAACAAGCTCTCCAGTGATTCTGCTCTGATGAGGGTGGCTGTCATTTTCACCATCCTGGGGGATAATGTTTAATCAGGCTGGAATCCTTTGACCACAGTTTGCTTCTCCAGTCTTCGTGCCCACCTCTTCCTACTGGCCTGCCTGGCATTAGGGCTGTGGTTCTCTGGCTTTGTATAGATCAGAATCATCTGGAGAGCTTAGAAGTAAAGGCCCAGGCTCCTCCTCAAGCTCTCCAAGTGATTCCCTGCCCACCAAAGCTTGAGAAGGACCATGTTAGACTCTACTGGTTGTTCGCCATCCTCATCTGCTAATCCTTCTCTCCACCAAAAGGCCAAGTGCCCTTGCACCTTTCCCTAATCACTGATACTCACAGTGACATAGTCCTTCCCTTAATCTCACCTGTATTGCTCATCTGGCCCTGATCACACATCCCACTTTACTCAGGATTGGCTTTCTCTTGTGGATAGTCCATCTCCTCACTCCTTTTCACAGAATCTTAGTGTTGGAAGGGCCCTTGGAAGTCATCTAGCATCCAAGGAGGATGGATGTGGGGGTGGTGAGGGTTGAGAATTACTGAGTACTGAGAACCTGGGTGGGGGTGCATCCTTCACCAACTTTCCCTCACCTACAGGGGAAGAATCTGCTGGGGGTGACAGGCTCATCCATGAGCAGGACCTGGCCTGGCTGCAGCAGGCAGATGGTGAGTGAGTGGTCTTCCTTCCCACCCACAGCCTCCTGTGGGATGCCGGACATCTGTGGCCTCCACACCAGGGACTCCTTAGAGCTCCCTCCTCACCACAACCAATGTCATCTCTTCCTTACAAACCCCAAGCGCCATAAACACTGAACCTTCTTCTCAGCCTCATCTTTCTTCCCAGTGGTCGTGGCAGAAGTGACACAGCCATCCTTGGGTGTAGGCTATGAGCTGGGCCGGGCCGTGGCCCTCAATAAGCCGATCCTGTGCCTTTTCCGCCCACAATCTGGCCGAGGTGAGCACTCCAAGCCCTGGATGGTCAACCCGTCCCTCCATAGCCTTCTGTGGACCCAACCCCCATCAAGGGACAGGGGAGTGGGTGGGGTTGGGAAATGTATGAGCGAGACACCCTCACCTTCCTCCACTCTCCCCAGTGCTTTCCGCCATGATCCGGGGAGCAGCAGATGGCTCACAGTTCCAGGTGTGGGACTATGAAGAGGAAGAGGTGGAGGCCATGCTGGATCGATACTTTGAGTCTGCTCTTCCCAAGCCTGAGGCTGCCTCCCCTGACCCAACCGCTTGACTTAATCATGTTTTATTAGATTCTTCTGATCCCAGATACTTCTCTAGTAACCCTTCTGCCCTTTGGCCCCAAATTAAAAGGTATGTTTAAAATTCTAACTCTGTATGTGTTTGAGAGAAGAGGCAGTTACCCTCCCCAGCCTCCTCCTTTTTAAGGTCTAGAAAGACCTTTTGAAAGCCTGTAGGCCCCCAAGATGAGGTCCTCTGAATACCCTTATGCACCCACCAGGAGCATTTAAGAGTTCTGAGGAAAGTGGGTGATCAAAGTTGGCTGCTTGCTGTCTCCTCTGAAACTGGGCTGGGTCTGTGGGACAGGTGGGCCATCTGTACCTGGCCTGGTTGCCTGAGAACCTTGATTTACCTTTAACAGTTTAGGTAAAACGGGTCTGCTTTGGGCCTTTCTCTGAGGATGCAGAAAAGGGTAAAAAATGAGGGGGCCTGGGGGAGGAGGGAGAAGTGGGGTTTGAAGCCTGCCTTTGGTGAACTGCCTGGCCCACTTCCAGGGCGTTATGTGAAAAGAAAAAAAGTTTATTCAGTAAGCAGAAGAAGGTGCTGCGACACTGGGAGTCACCTCCCCTGAGGAAGAGTGGGAAGGAGCAGGGCCCCTCCCTGCCCACTCAGCCCCAGGACTTTGGAGTGGTGCCAGGTGTTCCCTGCATCCTGCCCCTCAGTCATAGACCTCATCATCATCTTCCTCATCACCAAAGAAGAAAGTCTCTCGGTCCAGGTTCTCAGACTCCTCATCATAGGAGAAGCTGTCATTGTCCAGCTCCTCGTCAAACTCGTTCTGATGCCACTGGGGTACATCGTCCTCGTTCTCTTCCTCCTCCTCCTCGTCCTCATCCACCTCCAGGCCCGAGCAGCCTTGGGGCCTAGGGAGAGCCATCGCACTCAGCCCCAGGAGAAGCCTGACCTTGCCCACTGCCCCCTCCATGGTGCTGACCACTTTATTCCTACTCACTGATGGCCGGGCATGTTGGGTCCCTTGGCCTCCCGGGCCTCTAGGCCTGCTGGACTCTGGAGGCCAACCCGGAAGTCCTGGCAAGGAGACAAAGATTTGAGGTAGGGGAGTGGAGGATGCTGGGCCTTCGTGCCTAGCATTCCTTCAACCAGTGTTTTCTGAGGGCCTATCAGGTGCCAAGCCCCTGGAGGAAGGCTCCCACCCTCTTTCCCCTCCCCTCCCGCAGCACTTGTACTACTGCCTTTGGTGTAATGTAACTCAGTGGTCTCCAGGAATACAACGGGAGGCACAGCCCTGTGCTTACGGAGCTTACAACGTGTGTCTATATCCTTTCTGAGTAGTCAAAAAGCTCCCTGAGGACAGGATTCGTAGTTTAGACTCATCATCAGGTACCAGAACTGGAAAAGAGCTCAGAGATCCCTTACTCCAGTGGATCTTAGACCCCTGGCCCCCACCCGTGGGACTACAAATCTACACAGCTGAAAAAGTTCGCCAAGTGATTCTGTTCAGCACCCGACCAAATAATCCTGATCTGTGAAAACTAACCCTTTATTTTGGAGGAGACCCAGGGAGGTTAAGTGTCAGGCTCCAACATCATCCAACAGCCTGGGACGTGCACCCAGGTCTCTTAACCTGCACCCACCCTTGCTGCCTTTCCTTCTGGACTCTCCCCAGAGCAGGGGCTGTGCTGGGCATAGGAGGAACCCCAAACCTGCCAAGTGAAGGGGAAGAAGGTACAAGGTGGGGTAGGATACCTGGGTGGAGTGCTGCAGGATGGCAAGCAGCCTTTCCTGGATCCGCCGGAGCAGCTCCAAGCCCGTGTTGAGGCAGTCGGCCCGCAGGAGGCGCAGGGAGGCGGCCAGGTCCTGGCACCGTAGGAGGGTCTCCTCTGCGTGGGTGGGGGGACAGGTCACGGGGGCTCTCTCCCCTTCTTTCATTCTCAGCCGTTCCTTCCTTCACCAAACACCTACTGAACACTTACCAAGTGCCAGGCCCTGCTCTAGACACTTGTTCTCATGGAGCTTGCATTCTAGTGGTGGGGGAGAGACTACAACTAAATAAAATGGCAGGTGAAGAGCTGTGCTTGCAGCACTTACAGCATGTACTTTAAACCTTAACTCAGAAAAGCCTAGTGGCGGCAGGGCTGTGAAGAATTAAGCAGAGAAAGAAGGCAGAATGAAAGTGGTGGTCCTAGAGGGGGGCTGTTTTACCGCCTGTTGGTCTGGTTGGGAATGGGCTCACCGAGGAGGATCTGCAGGGCGTTGGTGTGCAGCTCCAAGTTCTCGGTCTGCTGCTCCACCACGTCCATGTACTCAGTGTCCTGGCTGTAGAAACTGTACACGCAGGAATAGGCCAGCACCTAGGGGGCACGAGTCAGCCCCAGCTCTGCCTGAGCCTTGGCACCTCTCGCCCCAGCGGCTTTTTCATCCCTCACCCAGACAGGGTACTTGAAAGCAGCCAAATCCAGCTGACCGCCTCCCCACCCATCACAACCTTTCGTGCCTGCTCGAGACCCTGGCAGGCGTCACTGAGGAAGGTGAAGGATTTTGGCGGGGGCACCTCGTGGATGGCAGATACACGATTCCGCAAGTTCACAGCAAATTCCTGTCCAGAGGAAGGTGTATCAGGGGCAGCAGGGACAGCTCCAGTCCCATCCTGCCCTTCCAGTCAGGATAGCCCACCAACCCATTTGGCCCCTCGGCCTCTCCCAGACTTCTACCCGGAGGCCTCTGACCTTCTCACCGACCCAGCTGTCTCCTCCCTGCTCACCCGGGCCTGATGGTGGAAAGTACACCTCTCGTTATAGTCCTGAAACCGCTTCTCCTGGCGAGCTGCTTTGCTTACCTGGGAAAGATAGGTTGGGATGGTTAGTGGGTGCTTTGCTTGGATGGGATGGGGTTAATAGCTACCATTTTTGGAGGCCTCTCTAAGATTTTTTCGCTTAGTCCTCATAACTGTCAGTTAATATTATTATCCCCTTTTACAGATGAGGACATTGAGACTTAGAGACATACATGGACTTGCTTCAAGCCCCACAAAGTAGAGAAGCCAGGATCTGACCCCATGGTCCTGTTCCTCCTTGTTCTGCCCTGGTGTCCCCCTGTGAATGCCAAGCCCTCCCCACCCTTTCTGTTTGCCACCTCATGGTGAGCAGCCCTATCCCGCAGCTGTGAACAGACTAGGCCTTGTGAACAGACCACCATGTACAGAACTCCCAGTGCCTGTGGCCCCAGCTGGCATCGGCCCGCTTTCTGCTAAGCTTCTGTCCCAATAGCTGTTAGGCTGTATCTGGACACAAAGCCCTCTTTCCCCAGGACCTGGGTAGCAGCACCCACCCAGACCACCCCTGGTCCTCTGCCCTATGCCCAACACCCATCCCCTTACCATGGCAGAGCAGTTGTAAAAGTCTTTGTGACTTGGCTTCCAGGACTTGAGGCAGCGCCAGCAGAAACCATGGTTGCATTTGGCACAGGTCATGCTATGGAGGAAGCTCGCTGGTCAGAGGGCTCCTGCCTCTGGCCAGAGCTGCCCCAGGAATGCCAAGGACCCTGGGCATATCACTGATGATGCCCCTGGCCTCTGTCCCTCCCCTGTGCCTTAGAGTCTCCTTAATCCCTACTGAGTGTGCCTTGCTTCTGAATTTCTCCATACAGTGCAGGCTTAAAAATGGACAAGTGCCATCAAGATCCAGGAGATCACTCTGGAGGGTGCAAGTGAGGGGAGATCGAGTGACTGCCCATGTTTGCTGAGCTTTATAAGAAGCCCCACTGCCTCTTCCTCATTGCCAGGCCTCCCACCCTCGCAGAAGACCTCTCCCTTGCCCTCTGACTCCCCACTGCCCACAGTATCCCCTTTCTTACTGCAGACACCCCTCATTCTTCTCAATGGGAGCCTGACAGCTGGGACAACGCTTGGAAATGAGCTTGGCCAGGTGCTTGCTCTGGGCCTCCACACTCATGCCTTCATAGTAGCCGCCATCGTCAACCCACTGCGACATGTGGCCACAGCTGGCAGGGTAGTGCGCCTGGAGCAGGAGGGGGAGGTGAGGACACAGGTCATATTTGGAGGAATGGAGGGGGAGGAGCAGAGCTCAGTTGGGTGTAAGAAGATGAGGAAGGACAAGTCATAGTCTTGTGTGTGGTGGGGTGGGAGGTGCCAAGGAGGGGAGGAGTGTCACAGCCTGCAGTGCCCACCTCAGGAAAGCTGCAGTTGAAACAGGAGGCCCAGCCGCACTTGGCGCAGGCAGTCCCACAGCCCAGGCCCTGGAGGCATAGGATGCGGTCACAGCCTTGGGGATTGGTGCACCAGGTCAGGTTGGAACAGCTCTCCACGTAGCCACGCAGGAGGGCCTTCTCGTACTGTGGGGCCATGGGAGCACATAAAGTGAGGGCCCGATGCTCTGCGATGCCACAACCCCACCCCCGAGACACAAGCCCCCAGGTCCCCCAGCACCCTGCATGTCAGCCTAGTCCCCAGGCCTGCCCCTGTGACCCTGTACTGCAGTCCCTCTCAGAGGAGAGTGGATACCTTGGAAATGACCTCTGGAGAGGAGACGATGGAACGGATGAAGGCTCCAGTGGGCTGGGCAGGGCAGTCGGCAATGGGGCAGGTGCAGCTCAGCACAAGGTTCTGCTCAATTCGAGTTGTCAGATACTCATTCCAGCAAGACTGGGAGGGAGAAGGGGGGCTGCTCAGACAGCGCGGGAGCAGCACAGGAGTCCCATGGGAGGAAGGTACCCTGGTTTAACCCAGCAGCCCACCTCCTCCCCTCAGGTAACCCCTGCAGTGATCTTACAGCCCAGAGACAAGCCTGATTCCAGATTAACATCAAAATCAACCCTAATCTTTCTGGGATGGGCCCAAAGTAGAGCTGTCTTTGAAGATGTGTGAGCCAGGGTATTTGCCTAATTATCATTACTGTGGAGATGGACACAGAGGGAATGAGTAAAAAAGAATCAAGGAAAAGGAGAAGGATTCAAATTCTAAGAAAGATTCAGAAAGAGCAAGAAGGTAGAGAGAAAGGAGGCCTGAGCAGTGGGTCGCCTTTTCCCCATGGGGTGGCTAGCCCCTGACACTGCACACACAGCTGCGGTTTCTCATCCTAGCTCTGTGGGCTTATCTCCAGTGACTCTGTCTTGTTGTCCCCACCTCCCCAGGCTCAAGTGAAGGACACCTAGGACACTGTGCCTGCCGCATTCCCCAAGTGCTCAGCAATGGCACTGCCACACTCCCTGTCACTGGCGTTAGAACCGTCTTGCCTCCTGAATTCTTCTCGTGCTCCCAAATCACTGCCTTATCCTAAACCAGGCTGTTATCCCTCATCCGAAACTGGTGCATGGCCTTCCTATCTCCCATCTCTCCCCACTCAACCCACCTGGTACCTCCAGCTGCACCAGCCTTAGCCTAAGACGCTCCACAGCCAGCTCCTTGCCCTCCCATTACCTACTGCTGGGCTTTTCAAAATGATGGTATAACCCCCCAGGAGAGCACATACATCAGTGCATCAAAGCTACAGGATAAATGTAAAGCATCTTACTGGACTATTTAGACTGAAAGGAAAGCACCACATAAAACAAAACCCTTTTGGTATTGAAACAAATCCATATAAATTGGGAGCTGAATGCAAAATTCTTGCATTTTTTCAGATAAAAAGGGAAATGTCTCCAAACTCAGACCCCACACTTGCAGGCACACAGGTGCCTCATGGTACTTCACAGCCAAGGAGGGGAAACACTGCACTGTGGGACGGTATCCTGGCATCTCAGTCCAGACCACCCACTCCCCTAAGGAAGCCCTCTGCTTAGAGCTTGCTTTTGGCTTCTGCTGTCCGCACGGTCCAGTCCAACCGGAAGGCTTCTCCACCCGGCACTTCCCCTCCTGCCCTATGCGAGTCGTCCTACATTCAAGGCTCACGCTGGGAAGCCTTCCCCAACTGCTACAGACTCTTCTCTGATTTTGCTTCTTTTGAGTTCTCTTGCATTGCCTTTTGTGCCACTAAGCTGAGACTTATTCGTGAATTTCTCCTTGGCTGGGACCCTTACATATGGCCTTTCTCAGTCACGTTTTCAGGCTCCCTGCTCTATATCTTGACAGGGCTCTGTGCCCTGGGCCTGCTTCTCTTTCCTTGGGTAATGCCAACCAGGCCTCACCACTTAATTGCAAGTTCAAATATCTACTGTCCACTTGCCAGTCCCATACAAGTGCCTGACAAGCAGCTCAAACATCACCTGCCCAAAACAGATTTCATTTCCCCTCAAATACCTGTTCTTCAACTCCCACTTCCAGAGCCATTTCCTCCAACTCCAAAAAGACAACACATTCCTTCTACCTAGAGGCTCAGGTCAAAAACACAAACCAACCTTGATTCTCTTTTCCTAAGCCTCTGTCACACCCACCTAGTCCTATCAGTTCTACCTCCAGACATATTCCAAATCCACCTACTTCATTCTTTACCACTGCCCCTGCCCACGTCCTATGACATTACCATCTCCTGCCTCTTGTAACAATAGTCCCTTAATGTGTGTCCATTCTTGTTCCATCCAAGCCTTTTCTCCATACAACGGCCAAAATGATCTTTAAAAAATATCAATTGGGCGGAGGCAGTACAGATAAAAATAAAAAAAAAATGAATCAGATCATATCACTCCCCTGCTTAAAACCCACCAATGACTTCCATCAATAAAATCCACTGCTGGAGAACAGTTTGGTGGTTCCTCAGAAAGTTAACATAGAATTACTATATGATCCAGCAATTCCACTCTTAGGTATACACCCAAAAGAAGTAAAAGCAGGGACTCAGATACTTCTACACCAATGTTCAGAGCAGCATTATTCACAACAGCCAAAAGGTGGAAACAACCCAAGTGTCTATCAATAGATGAATGGATAAACAAAATGTGGTATATAAACACAATGGAATATCATTCAGCCATAAAAAGGAATAAAGTTCTGATACATGGATGAACCCTGAAGCCTGACACAAAAGGACAAGTATTGTATTATTCCACTTACATGAAATATCTAGAATAAGTAAAATCATAGAGAAAGATTAAATGTTACCAGGGACTGGGTAGGGGGCATTATTGTTTAATGGGTACAGGGTTTCTATTTTGGGTAATAAAAAAGTTATAGTAATAGATAGTGGTGATGGTAGCACAACACTGTAAAAGTAATGTCATTGAGCTGTACACTTATAATGGTTAAAATGACAAATTTTATGTTACATATATGATACCACAATTTAAAAACCTATGAAAGAGAAAATAAAATCCACTGTCAATCCCAACTCCATCAGGTCCACCTCTCTCCCCTTGTCTCCTGCCACTGCTCTGCCACTTACTGTGCCTCAGCCACCAAGCCCAGCTCCTTGGTGCTTGCTGTTCCTTCTGTTTTGAACACTGTTTCCCCAGAGTCACCTCCTCAGATGGCCTTCCCTGGCTTCCCACCCTAAAAAACCAACAAGCTCCTCGTCCCCACTCCTAATCATAGCCACGTCCTATGACATTACCCAAGTGTATTTTCTTCACTGCACTTATCATAAAAGTGTAGAGGAAGGGCCCTGGAGTGAGACAGCCAAAGTTCAAATCCTGACCTTGGGCAAATTACTGCATCTCTGAGTATCTCACTCTGTCATCTGTAAAATTGGGAATGATGAAAATATCTACCTTGTAGAACTATTATAAGAGTTAAATAAAATAATGCATGTAAAATGGCACAATGCCTGGCCCGGGGTTAGTCCTCCATAAATACTAACTGCTGTTATTATTAGCCCTCAGGTCACTTTGTGCTCGGACTTTCTTCACTCCCTCATTCAGTTCCCAGGGCTATGCACATAGCAGGTCAAGGACAAATACTAGTTGAGTGAAAAAAATGAATATGTTAAAGAAAATAGTTAAGAACCCGGGGAAAGGGCGGGCACAAGCACCTATTTGAGAAGAGTAAATTGAAGCACAGCAAAAGGGACGTAGAAATAGAGCTCCACATACACGCACATGCAAATGGATGCTTCCCAGACGCACCCACTACTGAGCAGGCACTGCTGGAGCGGCAGCGAGAATAAATGGTGACGAGGAGCGCTCACTCACAGGCTGTTGTGGTTGGGCCTGGCGCCAGTTCTAAGCAGCTGGGAGGCAGGAATACAGGAAAACCAGACACTCAGCTCTCCCGTTCTCTGCACCCCAGCTTCCTCACTCTCTGCCTTTGAAGACTACGCACTCTCCCCAGCTATGGCCTTCTCTGCTTCAGCTTTCCAGCAGCAAGCCCTAACTTCCCATAATTCCCTTCTATGTTTTTGCTATTTTCTGATTCATACCACTTCTTTATCTTTTTGTAGTAGATGAGAGTTTACGATAAAAGAAATGATGGTGTTCTGAAATAAGAGCACTGGAATGGTGATGAGGAAACCATAAACTATAGCTATTACCACTTAAATAACAATTTCTCATTTACAAAGTACCTTCACATGTATTTCATATATATGTCAGTAGTTCCCGAACTTGGCTGAATGTTGGAATCACCTGAGGAGCTTATAAAATCCAGATGCCTGGGTTTCATCTCCAGATATTCTGATTTAACTGGTTTGGGATGTAGCTTGGGCATCAGAATTTTAAAAAGCTCCCTAATAAAAAATGCAGCAAAGTTTGAGAACAACTGATATACATCACTGGATCCTAGTAACCACCCCTCAGGAAGCCAAGGCAAGTGGTACCATTTACAGATGACAAACTAGTTCAAGAGGGACACTGCTCAGGTTAGTAAAGGGTAATGCTGACTAGGACGCCAAAGCTCCTAGGTAACTGTGTCAGGGTGGAGAGCTGGGGGCAGGAGAGAGCTGCTGGGGCCTCACCTTACAGCAATAGTGCATGCAGCAGAGACAGGGCAAGTCGTCGTCGGGCTCCAGGGGGCTGATGCAGACAGGGCAGTGGTCAGGGTGTATGGGGGCAGTCTGGGCCTGGGGTACGCACAGCCCAGCTGCCAGCAGCAATGGCTCAGGGTTATCGCTGTAGCTCTGCAGCAGCTGCTCGGCGCCCCAGTGGGAGTGAGCTAGCAGATGCTGAGCCACATCTGGCTCTAGGTTCAGTGTCTCCTGCACCTGCCGCACCGTCTGCTCCATCAACCCTTCTACCTCTTGGGGGCTCATGGTGCGGCCAGCAGGCAGCTGCAGAGATGCCAGGGCAGCCATGGCTTCTGGGCTTGGGGGAGAGAAGAGGCGGTGGTTAGCATTCCTACTGCCCTGCTTATCCAACCAGCTAAACTCCAACTCATTAAATCCCACCTGGCCCCCAGCTCCCTACTCAGCTAACCAGCCTGGGGATAACCACCCTGAAGAAATTGTCAGAGCATGCCCTTCCACAAAATTGTGTGGAAATGTGGGGTTGGGACTGGCTGTTGCAGTGACTGGGGGCCACTACTGGTATCTATTGGGCAGGGGTCAGGAAGCTAATAGACCCATGTGGATGGGACAGTCCCACTGTAGGTCCCACTCAAAATACTGACAGCACTCTGATGAGAAACATAGTGTACGGCTGTGGTCTACGGACCAGCAGCATAGGTTTCACTGGGGCTGGTTTGAAATGCTCCACCCCAGACCTACTGAATCCGAATCTGCATTTTAACAAGATCCCCAGGTGAATTGTATGCATGTTAATATTTGAGAAAAAATATTCCAGAGAATGTATTTTACCCACAAATGCAAACGGCTGACATGAAAAGTAGTGTTGTAACTTCTGGTGATCTGGATCAGAGGTTAAAAGCTTCAGGGATGCTGGCTAATTAGGGAAATCCTATGGCAAATTCCTCTGCAGAACAGGCTTCTTGAAAACTTGAGTTTGTATATTTCACTGAGCAGAGTGCACAGTTAGCACTCAGAACATATTTGCAGAATATTTCATATTTGCTTAGAATGAGGGACATCTACAAAGGAGGGTGTGTATGGGTCCCTTGCCTAAGGGCTGGCTCTAGGAGGATGGGGAGTCAGACCCCTGATTGGGAAGGCAAGAAAGGCAGTGGCGGCACTGGAAGCTAGAATGAGGACAGCAAAGTGGGGGAAATAGCAGGGATAGGGACAAAGGGATTAGACAAAGAAAAAAAGAATTTTTTCACAAGGGAGCTTGGCTTTGCTGATATAAACCCATCCCATCTCATTGCAGCCCCATCTATCCTAGAGAGCCCATGCCTTTCTACTGACTTGGACTGCAGTGGGGGTAGGGGAATGTGGGGTGGCTACCTAGGCTTCGAGGTCTCAGTACTCTTGTTGCCACAGAAGGGGATGTCTGCCTGACCCCGGCAGGGCCCCATGGGCTCTGGGGTGGCATACATCAGGATTTGGGGCTGGTCGTCATGCCGTGCCACGTAGCCTTGGCCCAGGAGGTGCAGGATGCAAGAGAGGACGTCTGTGCTTGAACAGGCCACGCCCCTGGCAACAGTGTGGCCCAGGCTTCCAGGGAGATTTGGGCCCTTCCGCCAGGCCTCCAGCACCTGGGAGGGAGGAGAGAAAACAGGCAGGCCCCTTTTACCCATGGGAGGCAGGCAGTACACAGACTCTGGAGCCAGCCTGCCTAAGTTCAATGCCCAGCACTGCCACTCACTAGCTGCATGACTGCAGATAAGTTACTAAACTTGCCTGTGCCTCACTTTTCTTTTCTGTCAAATGGGGATAATAATAAACATTTATCTCATAGGGTTGTTGTGAGGAAAAAGACTTAATTTAGGCAAACTCTTAGGACAGGGCCTGGCACACAGTAAACAGTCATGTCTTGTCTCCTTTCTATCTGCCTGCTCTATCAGGAATAGAAAAGCCAGATGGAAATGTCACCCTACAGAGCTCTTATACTGAGGGAACTTACCTTCCCTTGTGATGACCCCTAGCCCCAACCCCTGCCCCAACCATGACTCCATCTCCCAACTTCATGGTCTCCTCCTTACCTACCAGACAAACCAGCTGATCAATGTGGAGGCCCTTCTCCCCATGGGCTTTGAGAATACGGACAAGAAGACAGCTCAAGAGGTTCCTCTTCTGTTCCAGGGTTCGGCCCTCATCCTTTTCTACATTCAGGTACGTCTGGGGAGGTATCAGCCACAGGGTGTCCCCACTGGGCTGTGGCCCAGGCTCACGAAGCTGCAGAACACCTGGAAACCACTCCCAGTCAGGTACCCCAGGAGGGAGAGAGGCAGATGAGTAGGGGTTCAGAGGACCCTATACTCCTTATTCCCTACTACACTACCCTCCCCAGAGACCCCCCACCCCCTGTCCTCTGAGTGGAGGCTTAGCCCAGCCCCCATCGACCTACCCCCATGTGGAAAGTCCTGACCCTCATGCAGTGTCAAAGGGCCATTCTCAGAGGTAAGGGGCAGAAGAGCCTGGAGCAGTAGCTCCAGGGAGAGGTCAGAATTCTTCAGCAAGGTTTCTACTGACACCTCCTGGTGAGGAGAAACAGGGTCAGTGAGGATCTCCTTGAGTAGTAGGCAGTGAAGGGAAAGAAGCACGAGGGAAGATGAAAGGAGTATCAGAGTTTGGGAAAGGAACAGAGATAAAGTGGCAGAGTCGAGGCAGCAATCACCTCCGTCTGATTGAAATTCAACAGCAGCCACATCTGCACAGTGGACACATGCAGGGTCTGTTTCCCAAACTGCATCTCAGCCCGGCCCAGCCACGTCCACTGCAGTCGCCGATGTGGTCCCATGTCCAGGACTGGATGGTTCTGGCCTGGGAAAGTATGGAGGAAAAGGGAAACAAAGAGTAGGGGAAAGGCTGGGGTTAGGCACTGAGGTGATGGACACCATGAGTCAAGCTTGCTCCCTGAGTCTCTGCAGGGAGCAGGGCCTGGGCCTTTAAAGACAGAGAGAACCTGGCCGGAGCCTCCAGGTCTCAGCCTGCCCTGTGCCCGCCTCCCTGGCAAGCCATGGTACCCGCCAGCCTCTCCGGTGCCTACCCTGTGCCAGGCAGGCTCTCTGGATCAAAAACTTTACCTGAGAGGAGACCTGGGTTTTGCCCTGAAGGAATTGACAGTTTTAAAGACACATTAAGTTGGGTCTCGGGTCTCTTCCTCAGCCTGTGTCCCAGCTCAGCCACGGTGAGCCTGGAATGTTTCCTTGTGGTGGAAATCATGGAAATCAAGGAAGTGGGTGGGAGTACAGATGAAACAAGACTGGCCACAAGTTGTTCTATGTTGGTACACTGGAGTTTGCTATCTATTCTGTCTACTTTTGTATGTTTTAAATTTATCATAACAAGATTTTTTTTGAAGAAAGTGAAAATAAGCCATTCTCAGACAAATAGAAACTGATAATGTTTACCATCAATACTTCTTTACTGAAAAAACTTCTAAAGAAAACCAAACTCAGAAAGAAAGATCAAGATGCAAAAAGAATGGTGATATAGCAACTAGTATGAGGACAAATCTAAACATCAACTTAATAAAATAATAATAATGACTAAGTTGGTTGATTAAAAAAGATAATCCGAAGTATTGGACAACAGTAACAAGTAAGATGGAGATTGGTACTGGAGTTAAGATTTTCTAAGGTCCTTTCATTGTTCAGGAAGGTGGAAAGTGCTATTAACAAATCAGGCACACAGGTTAAAAATGTAAGGGTAAAACTATGGAAATAGAATGTGTAACTTCCAACTGGTAGAGACAAAAAAGGAATTAAAAAAAAAAAAAACTTCAATCAATCCAAAAGAAGAAGAAAGCACAATGTAGAAGGGTAAAACAAACAAACAAACATGAAATAAGAGACTAGAAATAAAGGCCAAATATATAACTTCTCATAATTACAAATGGCCTAAAATTGACTACTCAAAAAGACAGATTATCAGGTTGAATAAAAATCTAGGATTTACAAGACAAACCTAAAACACAAATGTATGGCAAGGTTAAAACTGAAATGATATGGGGGGCTGGGGTTGACGAAAGTAGAATACTGGCATGGTTTTAAAGTATCTCTCCCCATGGACTGCTTATTGTTAGAAGTAAGGGAAAAAATATTAACTATACAGTGGACAAATCAGAAAATCCCTTGACCAGATCATCAAAATTAATGTCACAAATGAGGGGCAGAGGGATACCATACGCCTCCAGATGTAATACCCAGAGGAACACAGAACCATCCCTTAGTTATTCCAGCTGGGAACGTATACCCTGAATCTAATCATGAGAAAGATCATACAAATAAAAAATGAGGAACTATTTAAAAATTTTAAAAGGACTGTATTCTTCAAAAATATCAAAGTCATAAAAGATAAACAAAGGCTGAGAAACTGCTCCACATTAAAGGAGACCAAAGAGACATGACAACTAAATGCAATATGCAATCCTAGACTGGATCCTATCCTGGACAAAAACAAACAAAAGACATTATGAAGTCAACTGACAAAACTGGAAAATGGACACTAGATTAAAAGTATTATATCAATGTTAAAATTTGGAAACTGATAAATGAGCTGTGATTATGTAAGAGAATACCTTTATTCTTAGGAAATATGTACTAAATTATTCTAGGGGAAAAGGGCCATTACATATGCAATTTATTCTCAATGGTTCAGAAAAAACTTGAATATATATACATATATATACACACATACACACACACACATGCATAAATATAGACAGTTGGGTATAAAGAGCAAATAACAAAAGTAAATGGGGCAAAATGTTAACAAAAAGGAAATTTGCAATTTTTCTGTATATTTGAAATTATTTCCAAAGGAAAAAAAAAAACTAAAATGAAAGGACAGAAAAAGAGACTAGTGAGATACTAACTGAAAGAAAGCTGGTATACTATTAAAACCAGACAAAAACAAACTTTAAGAGAAAAAGCTTTACTAGAAAAAAAGATGGCCACTTCATAGTAATAACCAGGTTTAATGTACCAAGAATATTCTAAACCTGGGTAGTTCATCCATTATGGTAGTCACATATACCTATTTAAATTTAAACTGTTAAAATTAAATTAAATCTTCAGTTCCTCAGTTGCATTAGCCACATTTCAAATGCTTAATAACCACGAATGGCTATCATATTGAACAGTATACAGAAAAGAATTTTCCATCATTGCAGAAACTTACACTAGACAGTGCTATTAAATTATCCTAAATTTGTATCTAATAATACGTCAAAAAATATATAAAGCAAAATTGATAGGATTACAAGTAAATTAAGAAATTTACTATCATAATAGCAGATTTTAACCCACCCTCTCTCAGTAATAGATGAAGCAAACAAGAATTAGTAAGGTTATAGATTTGAGGAATACAATTAACAAGGTCAATCTAAAGTAATATGTAGAATCCTGTATCCAACAGCTGAAGAGTACACATTCTTCTTAATCACACATGGAACACTTATAAAATGTGACCATCTATTAGGCCATAAAGAAAGTCTCAATAAATTGCAAAGATTTGGAATCACATTCATGGCCACAATGGAACAAAGGTTTGAGAAACTCGAAACAAAACGTAACTAAACAAACTAAAATTTGTTTGCAAGTTTTAAAATATACTTATAAAAAAACTAATAAATCAAAGAAAAAATAATAATGGAAATTATAAATTCTTAGGAACTAAACAGTAATAAAAATACTATATATATGACATAATTAAAATGTATGGACCATCCCAAATGTCCATCCATCAACAGCAGAATGGGTAAATATTTTCAAACAATGGAAAAGGACTCAACAATACAAAAAGAACAAACAAACAAGCTCAGTAATACAAAAGATACAACTTACAACCTTGATAATTTCCACAGATACATGTTGAAAGAAATCAGACACATCATAATACATACTCTATGTCTCCATTCTGTGATGTTCAAATACAGGCAGACATCTATGGTGACAAAGGGAAGAATATGGTTTCTCTTGGAAGAGGATACTGACTGGAACAGAACATGGCAGAGGAAAGCTTCTGGGGTGCTAGGTGGTGGTTACATGGGTGTGTAAGCATGTAGTAATTCATTAGGCTTTAGAATTAAGATTTGCATAACTTAATGAACACGATTTATACCTCAATTAAAAAACTTTTTAAAACCCTTATAGGGCACAGCAAAAGCAGTATTAAGGAGAAATGAATAGCCTTAAATACTTTTATTTGAAAAAAAATTCTGAAAGGATGATAAAGTAATTAAGCATGCAACCTGAAGTTAGAAAAAGAGAACAAATTCATTAAAATGTGAAGGAAATGATAAGAGCAGAAACTAATGAAGATATAACCCACAATTTTTTCACCCTTCCCTGCTGTCCTTACGGACTATTTTTCTATGTATTTATGTGCTCCTGGCCAAAGGTTCTCCTCTCTTGTCTTCCTCTCTTGCCACCCCAATCTCACCCCAATCTCTAATTTCCTCTCCCCAGCTCCTCACTCTGGCTGTAGAAGTTGGAGAAGCGGTCAAGAGCTTCACAGAATTCTGTGGGAAGGCACTTTCTGGGATGGTACAGGTAGCAGAGTGGGGAGACCGGCCAGCAGCGTGGTGACAGGACCAGCACAGCAACTGTTGGACTTTGGTCTTTGATAAATAGCTCTTTCTCGGCCCCTTCTTCTTCTTCCTCCTGAAGGAAAGAAGGATTTCAAGGGCCCTTGGCTCTCTTCTTTGAGCTAATCTCCTCCCGCTCTCCTAGCCTCCCATTCTTTTCCCTTGCTCTTACCTCCTCTTCCTCCAGTCCTTGTTCCTCCTTGTCCTGCTCCAAGAGCAGTCTGTCAAGCTGCTGGAGCTGGTAAAGGTGGAACTGGCGCTTGAGCTCCTCAGAGGTGTTTAGGCTCTGCAGCATCCGCTGGGGGAGGCGGTTGGGGAAGCAGAGGCCAATCTGCTCTAGCACAGCCCCGTCCAGCCAGCTTGAGCCCAAGCTCAGAAGACGGTCTGCCATGTAGTGCCTACAGCCACACAGCCCAGGCCAAGCCTCAGGGTGGGTGCTCGGCAGGCTCAGGCCCTGCCTCCCCTCCAGAATTCAGGTCCTTCTGCCCTGGCCTGCCCGTCACGGGTCCTCTTCCTTCCCACTCCCTTTCCATCAGTGCGAAGGCCATCTCTGAGTCTTAATCTCTCCTCCTCACTGCCTCCTCCCTCATCTCCCCTCTAAGACCCACATCTTCCCCCTCTCTAGACTCAAGGCCTCCCACTTCCTCCTTCTCAGGACCTGCACTCACTGATAGAAGTGTTCAAAAGTACTGGCCAGCTCCAGGCCAGAAAGAACCATGATGGGCTCCAGGTGCTGCTGAAGCCGCCCCAGCATTTCCACTCCTGGGGCGCCACCCATCAGGCCACCCTGGATCTGCTGGTCGATGTGCCGGGCAAACTGCTCGCTCATCTGGGGTACCAGGAAAACCATAAACAAGGGAATGGAAAGGGAGAGTGGGAAGTGAAAGGAGGTGAAAGGGCAGAGCAGAAAGTAGATGCACATTGAACACACTCTTGCAGCCCCACTGAATAGGAGGCTGGTTGTACTCACGTGGGCAGTGGTGAGGAAGGACTGCTGTAGCAAGGCGCCAGAGAAGCCACTGCGCAGAGCCAGTGTGAAAGCTGCCCGAGGCCCAAACAGCTCCGTGCCGGCTCTCTGCAGGTCCTCATAGAGTTCACAGTAACGAGGCACGAAGTCCGGGGCTCTCCAGGTTGCAGCCAGGAACCTGCTGACCTGAGGAAAAAGGGCAAGAAAGAAGACAAAAGGCACAGTCCCAGTATGGGGACAGCCTAGCAGCCCCACCCTGTTCCTCGGACTCCAGCTTCCTCCTGCCCACCTGCTCCTGCACCACACTCAGCCAGCAATGGGTTATGTTTCTCAGGCTGTTGCTTGGAAGAACTGGTGAAGGGGCAGGGCTCCGATCCCGACCCTTACTGTTCTTGCTGACTGTGGAGACAGAAGGCAAAGGAAGGAGTATCATCTCAGCCTCTGGGTAAGTCCAGGGCTGTTGGCTGCTGACCCCCTGGAAAGGCCAGGAGGTCACAGGGGCATGGAAAGGCCCACAGCAAAGCAGTAAGGATGAGAAAAATCCAGGGGGTTAGGGGAGGAGAAGGCGCCAGATATCACCACTGCTTAATTCCTAACTCAACTGGCCATGGCTGGAACTTACAGGGCCTAGTGGATGGCTCCAGAGAAGGCCCAGGAGGAGGCTCCACATGCACCAGCAAGTGGCAAAGGCGACGAACTCGAGACGCAAAGGATGCTGCTCGACTCAGGGGGTAGCGAGAGTTCTCCCTTTGTTCCAAGTACTGACCCAGCAGCCAACCCAAGGAGCTCACACCTTCCGCATCTGAGAAAGAAGACAGGTCAAGAACAGCTCTCCATGGGAAACGGGACAGGATAGCCTGGGGAGGAGCAGAAAGAAGGAACAACTGTACAAAAAGATTTGGGGGACAGCAGGACCCCTAGTTGTCCACCCCTCCCCACTGAAGTTTGCTTCAGCTAGAGTCCTGGGATATGGCAACAGGTGGGGGGGGTGGGGGGGTGGAAGGGCACACTCAAATATGAGAACCTCAGGGAGTAATCCCTGAGGCAGGAAAGAGAGGAGTCTTTAGGGATAAAGACAGGAACCATGAAAACCAAGAGCATTAATTCAGGTGATCACTGGGAATAGTTAATTATGAGGCACTGGTTAGTGGGGCCAGGTGTGGGGATGGTTACCAGGGGAGGTGATGTTCTGCACCAAGGGGCTGACCAAGGCCTCCCAGCAGGTCTTGCCCAGGGCTTGGGCAGCCTCCTCGTCAGGGAGGAAGCGATCAGCAAAATTCTGCTCATGGCGCAAAACCCTGTTCAGTCTGGGAACAAGAAGTGTATGGTCAGGGATTAAAGGCACAGATTTCCCTGAGGCCTTCCCTCAACTGCAAATCAACTGCACTCACATGCTCTGTCCCATCACCTTTCGCAACTCCTGCCTAGCAACATAAACGTCACCTATGTTCATTATCCCCCTCATGTCCTGGCTCCAGTTTTACCTTCCAGACTCCCACAAAACTACATCTCCCACCTCTTACTTCTTAACAGTGGCCTGCTCCCCTTAGCCATTGCCCCTCCTCCCTTCATCCCAGCCTGCCTCCTGCCTCACACACCTGGGGCAGAGCTGCAGGAGGCGCCTGCGGTCCTCAGCAATGTCCTGGCTCCAGGCTTGTGCCCAAATTGTATAGAAGAGACATGTGCGGCGACACAGCTGCTCCCGGAACAGTGGCCAGAATGTGGGCTTGGGGCCCAAGACCTCCACACCCCGAACACGGGTGTCGATGCCGCCCTGCAACATGCACAGACTTATCTGTCTGTCACCTAAGCCATCCTAGCCATCAAGTACTACTGAAGCTAGGCTCTATGGGAGGTCAAAGACTGAGGCCTCATAAGCTGAGTTCCCTAAAGTCACTTGGAATATCCTTACATTTCTGGAATTCAACAGGTTCCTGGACCATCTCCCAAGCAGACTAAGGAGAAACCTTGGCTTGCCCTGGCCCCTAAAATGTTAGAGAACCCAGACACTACAGAGACCCTGTACTACTTCCTGACTTCCAAGCCTCTCCCCTTGCCCTACCTGCTGGCAGCGCTTTATTCGGATCTGGATGATGGGCCAGAAGCGGTTCAGATTCTCCAGGAGGATCACCCTGCTGGCGGATGGCATCACATTCACCTGGCAGGGTAAGGGAGAGGAGGGAGAGAACTGTCACCTCCATAAGTGGGGTTAGAAGGACTGTTGACAGCAGACAAGTATGCTAGGGTTGTGTGCCCTTCACTACTCTGGCATCAACCCCAGGGGACCATAGGGCTCCACATCCCTCATTCCACTATTGCTGTTTACAAAGGAATGTGTTCCTATGGGCAAAGGATTTGGGAATTCCCTAGGGACTGGGCATGTCTCACAGGCCCTGCAACAAACAGAAGGATGGGACATGAGTGGAAGGGGGCACAAGGGTACCCACCGTGTTGAGCTCAGTGCTGATGCAGCTGGCACTGTCACCCCCAAGCACCACCACCCTGGCCGGCATGTAACTTGAGTCCTCACTGGCCACCAGAAGAGTCAGCTGCCTGGGAGAGAAAAGGAAGCAGTCAAAACTGAGGCCCTGGTCATAGTTCAAAAGCTACTTCAACCCCCCATTTCCTTCTCAGGTGCCTGTTCCTCTGCTGACTTCCTTAAATGTCAGTCTTCCCCAGGCCCTCTGCTCTTCCTTTATATTCTCCCAAAGTGACTTCATTTAAACCCATAGTGGCAACCAAAAATTAATATACTAACAACTCCATCTATATCTCTAGCCCAGACTTCTTTAATGCTATGTACCCAAGAGATAATTCTATGCCATGTCCCACAGTCCCCTCAAAGTCAACATGTCCAAAATGGACTCAGTCATCTGTCCACATAAACCTGCTTCCCTTCCTATTTTTCTCTCCTGGGAAATAAAACTGCCATCCACCCAGTACTCAAGCTAGAACATTCTGTTACAGTAGACTTCAACCTTTCCTATCCTCCCACATCCAATCACTGGCAAGTCTTGTAGACTCTACCTTTCAATATCTCCCAATTCAATGCCTCCTCACTATTCCTAGTCCCTCTGTCTAACTGAAGACACCCATCATTTCTCAACTAGACTGTTGCATAAATCTTCCAACCCTTTCTCCTGGCCTCCAACCTAAACTCCCATAATTACCAGAGTGAGTTTGCTAAATTGAAAACCTAATCTTGTCTTATCCCTTCTCAAAATCCTTCAAAGGCTCCCCAAGTTTCAGAATAAAGTTCAAACTTCTTAGTTTTTTTGTGTTCTGGCTTCTGGTTACTTTTCTGATCTTATCTGCTGCCACCATGCTACCCACACCCTCCATTCAAGTCAAACACAATCACTTAAAGTTCTCCCAAATGTATCATCTAACTTCCATTTTGCACATATACTGTCCCTCTTCCTGGAATGTCCACAGAGCCTCCACAGAGCCTCCTCTTTATCTAGCTAATTACAACTTCCAAACTCAGCTCAATCAACCTCTTCTTCAGGAGTCTTCTCATCTGCACAAGTCAACCATAATATTTTCTCTTACTCTATACTCTTACTGATTTTCAAGCCTGTCTCCCCCACTAGGCTGCATGTTCCCTGAAGACAGGCACCATATCTTATTATCCTTCTATCTGCAGCCCCTTGCACAGTGCCTGGCACAGAGTACACATTAAACAAATGCCTGTGGGAAGAATGGGTCAGTGGGTTGCTGATCTCCTTCAACAGGAAGCACAGGATAGTGACATCTGTACTGGGGGGCCGGTGGGGTAAGCATGCCACCAGGCTTAGGCAGTGAGGGGGTGTCTATACACAGCATAGGGAAGGCAAGTCAATGTATTCATATGTTCACTGCACAAAATGGATTTGAGTGTGTCCCTCAGGCATAGGAGTTATGGATTGGGTTGTGTGTATACAGGTGTTTGAGGCGTATCGGAATATACATGTGTGTGGGTAGGCATGGCTATGTTCACACCTGACAAGAACACCACAATGCATGTGCAGGGTGATGGAGTGTGAGCCGGTGCTGCCATTGGACTCCCAGTAGGTCTTGGGATTGCGGTCCGTCAGCTTGCTGGCCCGGTGTGGGTTGGAGGACACCTCCACCTTCTCCCAGCACTTGTCCTCCTTCACTTCTACACTGGAGCCTGGGGGCAAGCGAAAGGGGTGGAGGTCACAGCCTGGTTAGTTGAAGGAGTAAAAAGAAAGGGACTAAGGAGCAGGAAGGGATGAGGTGAACAGATGCTGGGATGGGAGCCACGAGAAAGTGGATGGAGGTACCAACCTTGGCAGAGATGCCTGAGGAACACATCAAAGAAGGGGATATTGATGGGTTGGTGGCTTCGTCTGTGGTCTTCAATCTGGCCCAGCACCATCTGTAGCAGGAACACCAGAGAAAAGGGGCATAGGGAGGAGAGAGGAACATAGAAAAATACACAGAAACCTTTATGGAGAAAAGTCAGGGGCAACAGGACATTCAACTCCTTTCTCCCCAGACTGGCAGAACAGGACCATGTGGGGTAAAGGCTGGGGAATAAATGCCCCCAATTTGCCACCAGCTGTGCCCGCATACCAATCAGAAATATCCAGAATCCTCTTCCCTGCTTCTGGCTTACCTTCTCCCACAGCTCCATACCCACAAGTCCCTCCTTACCTGAATGCAGCCAGCCAGGATGCTGGAGGTGAGGTTACTGTAGAGCTGGGCATGTTTTTCACACTCTGTCACCAGGTCCCGAAGCTCACAGCCCAGCAGCAGCTGAGCTGAGTGCTTGTCCAAGACTTTGGACAGGGCTTCTTTGGCTCCCAGGCAGTAGAGGACCACTGCATAGTCCTTATGCATTGAGGACAGGTGATGCAGGAAGCAGATCAGCCCCTGAACGACCTAAGCCCAGAGCCACACAGATTAATTCATGGGAAACAAAGGGTAGGGAATACAGGGTTGAGGGGTGGGTTCAGTAAAGGGAGGGTGGTAGCTGAGATCTTGGAGAAACTTCAAAGCCCAGAGAAAGGACAGTACCAAAGAAAGGCTGGAAGTGAACCCCGGGGTGCTGGGACTCCAGAGTGAGCCGGCAGGAGCAGAGATTGGGCACAGCTTCCCAGGCTTCTTCCTGCCAAGGCCAAGCTATCTCAGGAGCCAAACATGATGCCTGAGCCCCACACTACAGTGCACAAAACCTCAAAGGGTGAAGAGCAGGGAATATTTGGATTGGTGGATATGGGCTTCTCCTAAATCCAGAGTCTAAAATCCAGGTGCAGCCAAAAGGTTTATACTTCAGCAACGCTGGTTCTGGAGACTCTAAGATGACATTCGCCTTCCTCTTCCTGCCCTCACCTGCAGCACCCCCAAGCCCATTCAGAAAGGCTCTGCTGTGCTCTCCAGAGCATCTCAGGAGATATTGGTACCCCAGATGCCCCCTTTCCTCTGCCCACCCTTGCCAGGGCTGTGGTACCTCAGAGTCACTGCTGGGGCCACTCAGGCAGTTGAGGCAGGGCTCTAAGACTTCATGCCAGGGGAGAACCATTGTCTCAGGGAAATCCAGCAGCCGGGTCATGACCCTGGGGGAGGGTATGGAAACAAGTGAAGTCCCTCTACTCTGCTAGCTCCCCCCACCAGGACTCCAGGGCAGCTGGGCAGGGCCCTCACCTCAGCACGGTCAGCAGCAGAGTTTTGTTGGGCCCAGGGGCATCCAGGGTCCGCAGCAACAGGAGGAAGGGCTGGGTCTCCTGCTGGAGGCGCTTGAGGAGGGGCCTCATGGCGCCTCCTGGACCACCCTCCCGGCACAGCACCTGCTCCAAGTCCAGGAGGAGCTCTGCAGATGGGCCCCCCACCAGGGATCGGATCAGTTGCTCAGAGGATCCATCCTGGCCCTGGGTGCTGGGGGTCTCCAGTGCTATGGCCCAACACATGGGAGGAAAAGAAATGTATATGAAGAGGAGCCATACAAGTTGGTCAAACCTAGAAATGGGAAAGTCCAGAAAATCATGCCAAAACTTTCCTCCCATTTTGAGAATGTCTGCAGTTTCTACAAAATTGTGAGGAATTTTCTTTTCTGGCCCAAAATATATTATTTAGTTATATTTTTAAACAAAATCTAGTATAGCAAACATTGTCGATTAAACACACCATTTAAAACTCATATAGTCATATAATTACTCCTTTTATGGATATTTCTAAATTTAGTATTGGACAGCTAACCTCGGAAATACTGTACTTCACTTACTCTAAGACCCCATTGGCCTTTTATCACTAAATGTTTAACCATGATGTTACATAAGTCAATAAATATTTAAACACAAAGGGTTCCTTCCCTATGACATCAACAGTTCATGTTTCTAGTCACAAACTTTCTGTACCATAAATTACAATTCCTCGAAAGAAGGCACCCCCAGGAGGCATTTCAGCCAACCTTCTGCTGTACAATAAGACTGGACCAAATGTAGCCCAGGCAGATGGGAATCCTCAGATGTCAAAAGCCATCGAGGGAAGGCAATTTCATTGCACCTCAACTCTCCCGCTCATCTCAGTCTGCAAGTTCTACTGAAGACAGAACTTGAGCACCAGCTCACCCATTTCCTGAGGATTAACTGGCTTTCCAAGAAGGTACCATATGTAAACCTCAGCCTTGCTCACCATGGGCTGTCACCGCCCGATCCTTCTGGCAGAACCACCCCCCTCCACAATGGTACCTGCGTGTTCAGGACTGCCCAGCGGCTCTGAGTAGCGATTGAGAAGCATCATGAGGATGGTGCGTGTGGTGGGCATGGGCTCCGTCTCCGGTGCTATCCCGGAGTGCCTAAACAAAGTGTCCCTCAACTCTCGGGTTATGATCTGGTCTCCCAGGGTGTGGTGATTACACAAAAGTAGATTGAGCAGGAGCAGGCCATTTCTCACTGCAGAGGAACACCTGGAGAGGGGAGTGACCCAGGAAGAAATTTAAAAAGAATGAATGCAATGAAAGCAGGGACGTGCAGAGGGGAAGAGCACTGCAGCAGGGGAGGAAAGGGTTCCAGGGTCCCTCTGAGGTCAGGACATCTGGACCCTGACCTCAGGTCACTCTATCCAGCCCCATGATGGAAGGTCAGGGTCTCTGTTCTCTCTCCCTACCCCCAACCACTTGGCCTCTCTTCCAACAACAGTTAGAGGGGCCACCAATATTAAATCTCGATGTAACAAGGTGAGGGGGATTTCTGTGGAGCATATGAGATGTGGGTAGAGGAGAGGCAGGGTTTGGGGCTTAGCTAGAGCTTAGAGTTTGGAAGGTAATGCCCTGACCCCTCAGTGTTCAGCATCAGGATCACGGCTGCAGGGACAGTAAGGAGCAGGCTCTCAGAGCCTGGGCATGTGGCAGAGTCAATGCTGGCGAAGATCTCTCTGGTCATCTGGGCATCAAACAAAGGGTGGACAGAATCTCGGCCAGTCACAAAAGTAGGAATCTCAGAGGAGCCAGCAATGGCCAGCATCTTCAATGCCTGCAAGAGGAACATGGAAACAGATTTAGCAATGGTCAGAGCCACCACAAAGAAGAAGGGGAAAGCCAGGGCCATCATGCTAGATCCCAAACTTTGGGGCAGCTGAGCTATCTGTAAAGAGATAGAGTAAGAAAAGGAAAGGGAGGAGGTGATGGGACATCCAATACGAAGAAGAAGAAGAAAGAAGAAAGAAGAAGAAAGAAGAAGGAAGAAGGAAGAAGAAAAAGGAAAACAAATTAAAAAACCTAAAACTTGATGATAAAATCAATCCACAATGTCTATTTGTCCCCATGTTCCCAGCAGCAAGGCTAACAGAGTAGGATGGCTACTTATCCCATATCTTCCCCTCAGAAGAGTGCCCTTTCAGAGCTTGTAGCTGTCTTCAAAGGCTTTCCTTGAAGTTGTCTCCCTTCTCACTTGACCAGTCCTTCTTTTATAAAACCTCTCTTCACTTGAGTTTCATGACTCCATATTCTCCTGATTTTCCTTCTCCCTCTCTGGTTGCCCCTTGCCTGGTCCTTAAACACTGAAGTTCCTGGCTCCTTCTCTTGTCACTCTGCACTTCCTCCCTTGGCTACCACATCCACTCCCATGGCTTCAGTTATCACCTAAATGCCAACACTCCCAAACCTAATGTCTTCTGGGCTCCAAAGCCAGGATCCAGTAATAAAGTTACTTGGTTGTCTCACAGACTGGCTGGAATTACAGGAAAAATACTTGTAATGTTCAAAATAGTTTAGTGGTGCTAAAGAGAAAAATAAAATTAAAAAGAATAATACACCATTAGCATGGAGAATGTCTCTTCTGATGAAAAGTGTGACTTTGCGAAAAAGAAACCCTCTAGGGATGGCATAGATTAGAAATGATTCTCAAGGCAATCAATCCCCTTTCTGAGGCCTGGGCCCTACAAGCAAATGCTACCTTGTAATGAGGCTTTCTCTCTTTGCTTATCCGACTCTCTCCCAAATAGCTGAATGCCGTAGCCCTTAAGTTATAAACTAGATGATGCAATTTTGTTACAGGGCAAGAGTTTGAATTTAGGCGCAAGCGCTATATTTTGGTCCTGCATTTTGAGAGGATCAAGGAGTTCTTTGAGTACATGTGGCCTAAACTGTGAATGCCTGGCAGCTTTGGAAAGGAGAAGCACCCCTAGTCCTGTAAATGAAAGAGCCTTCCAGCCTCTTCCTGTGACAGCCTGCTCTAAGAGGGCATGAGCACCCATCCATGCTGTTACCCTTATACTGTTGGAATTCACTTTCAAAATTGCTGCTTTGTTTGCACACTGGTGTTTATGGAGGCAGTATTCATGATTTGCAATGGGTGGAGGTGGCCTAAGAGTACACTGACTGAGGAACAGAAAGGTGAACTGTGGTGTATGCATACAAAATATTGAGCAACTGCTAGGAGTGAAGCTGTGATATACACAACAAGGTAAATGAGTCCTGTAGATAGCATTTTGAGTGAGGTATGCCAGAAAGGAAAAGATAATCATTATAATGCCTCACCAATATGGATGAATTACAATGTGTAAACTCTGAGAATTGAATCTTAGAACACAGATTAGGGGAACACTTACTGTAATCATCCCTAGATTGTAAGCTCTTACAGCAGTCACATCTATTCCTGAATTTTAATGGCTGTCTCCAAATTCTGAGACGCTGATTTCTTTGTGTATAACCTGGTCAGTCTCTGGAACTTCAGGTGTCTGTGTGACACCTGAAACTCAGAGCTAGAGCTTGACAGCTATGAATATCAATATTTAACACATATAACAACTGTTAAAAAAGTTGAAAAGGAGTCCAGACTTCAATTAGAGATATAAATGAAGTAGATTTGGTTAGGACTAAGGCAAATCAGGTCAAAGGGTAAAGGACGATATTGATTGTGTTTTAAAACTTCAACTTCTGTTTGAGACCAAGGGAAGAGATGTTTATTTGGGGCAGAATATATATCTTCTACAGCACACTGAATAATTTAACTTGTACAGTCAGTTTATTAAAACACCATAATTACATGGAACTTTGAATAGGAAGTGAGATCTGCTGGGTTTGTAGAGGTTAGTGTGAAATAGCAATACATCCCAAAGTAATTTGGACAGAGAATAAAAATGTATTTGTAGAGCCCTCCTGAGGAGCTGAGGAAAAGTGTGGAAATGTTGGACGTCCCCACCTAGGTTATTACTGATATTCTGACAAACATTGAGGACTGACAATCTGGAATGCCCAGCCCTCGATCTTGGGGCTTGCCCTTATGAGGCTTGTTACTGCAAAGGAGAGGCTAAGCCTACTTGTAATTGTGCCTAAGAGTCTCCCCCAGAGTACCTCTTTGTTGCTCAGATGTGGCCCCCTCTCTCTCTCTAGCTACAACTTGGCAGATGAACTCACTGCCTTCCTCCCTACATGAGACCTGACTCCCAGGGGTGCAAATCGTCCTGGCTGCATGGGACATGATTCCCGGGGATGAGACTGTGCCTGGCATCATGGGATTGAGAAAATCTTCTTGACCAAAACAGGGAAGTGACATGAAACAAGATCAAATTTCACTGGCTGAGAGATTTCCAATGAGCTCGAGAGGTCATTCTGGAGGGCCTACTTATGCACTATACAGATATCCCTTTTAGGTTTTAGTGTATTGGAATAGCTAGAAGGAAATACTTGAAACTGTCGAACTGCAACCCATTAGCCTTTCCTGAAGATGACTGTGTAACTATGTAGCTTACACGGTGTGGTGGTGTGATTGTGAAAACCCTGTGGTTCACACTCCCTCTATCCAGCACATAGATGGATGAATAGAAACATGGGGATAAAAACTAAATGAAAATAGGGTAGGATGGGGAGGATGGAATAATTTGGAAGTTCTTTTTTACTTTTGTTCTTATTTTTATTCTTTTTGGTGTAAGGAAAACGTTCAAAAATTGATTGGGGTGATGAACGCACAACTATATAATGATACTGTGAACAGCTGATTGTACACCATGGATGAATGTATGGTATGTGAATATACCTCAATAAAACTGAATTAAAACAAAACAAAACAACAACAACAACAAAAGTAAATGAACAATAGGGAGGGATGGGGGATGGGGTGTTGTAGGTGTTCTTTTTTACTTTAACTTTTATTCTTATTCTTTTTTGTGTGTGATAATGAAAATGTTCAAAAATTGATTGTGGTGATGAATGCACAACTATATAATGGTACTGTCAACAACTGATTGTACACTGTGGATGACTGTATGATTTGTGAATATATTTCAATAAAATTGAGTTATTTAAAAAAAACAATTGCTTGGCCTTTCCTATGTAGGAGAGAACCCTCAAGCTACAAAAAGCACACCCTGCCAGAACTTCTGTCTAGAGTGGTTAGAATACCAATTTTTCTGTAAGCTTCCCTAGACAAGGGCCTCCCTTCCCTATTTTCTGCGCCAAGGGTGGCAGGGAGATGGCAATGTTGGCTTTGTTTTGTCCAAATCTGGGATATTCTCTGCATGAGGGTCCCTCAGCCTCCTTGAAAAAAGGAAGGAATTGTCACAACTAGAATTAGTGATTAACCAGACACCTAACTGTAACTAAAACAGGCATAGGGAATTCAACATACCTAAAAATTCAACTGCTGACTTTCTCCCCAAACTTCCTCCTTTTCCAACATTCTTCCCCTTAGCAAATGACTACCTAATCCACTCTACTGCTCAATTTTAAACCTGGAAGTCATTCTTAAGAACTTATCCCTTTCTTCAAATATGCACTCAATCTCTAAGACTGTTCAAACCCTTAAATCCATCCACTTCTTTCCATCCCAATATCTACTCACTGATCTAAACCACCGCAGAACCTCCTCAAGATCAGCAGTCCCCAGTATGGCCATCTCACTCATCCATCTCTCCCACCAGATCCAGTCCACTCACCGCCAGTCCTGCCTGCTGCACCAAGACGGATGTCTTATATTCCTGCATGCAAACCAGCACAGCGTAGATGCCACCCTCCCTGGCAAAGAGTGGGCGCCACTCATGCTTGGTCATGAGCAGGTAAAGGAGGCGCAGGGCCAGTACCACTACCATCTTCTCTCCCACCTGGTTGGTCAGCAGCTCCACTAGCGTCTTCACAAGCTTCTCTCTGAGAGGGAGAGAGAAAAGGGAGACATTGAGATTCCCCATCCCAAGCAGTCATGCCTGAATACCCATCCATGATACCATGACTCCCTGCCCAACCCCATTCACCAAGATCCAGTCTGTCACCCAACCTACTCATCTCCAACTCACTCTCCTTGCCTTAGTCTCACTCCTGATCCCCTCTTCTCTGAGGTCTAACTGCTTCTGGTTAGGAGGCAGTAGAATGAAATGGCTAAGAACCCTGGCTCCTCTTTCCAAATAAATCTATAAATTCAATGTAATCCCAATCAAAATGTCTAAAATGATTCTTTAAAGAACATGACAGGCAGATTCAAGCACAGGAGGATAAAATATGCAAGAATAGTCAAGACATTACTGGAAAAGAATAATTATGGCAGGCTTGTCTACTAGTTATCAAAATATGAATGTAAATTTATAATAATTAAAACTCTGAAACTGACATAGGGCAGCCAAACAGATCAACAGATGAAAAGAGAGTTAAAGGACCATTCAAAAAAATGATGCTGAAACAACTGGCTGTTTAAAAAATTAAAGTTGCAGCTCTATTTCATACCATTTTCAAAAATAAGTTCCGAATGGATTTCAAAGTGAATATAAAAAATAAAATCGTAGATGTTTTTAGAAAATACAAGGAAATATTTTTATGATCTTGGAAAAGGACAGGCCCTCTTAAGTAGAATACAAAATGAATATAGCAACATAAAAAACCTAAAACTTTAGCACAGTGAAAGACACCAGAAACAAAGTTAAGTGACAAGTAACATGAGCCATGAGCTTCAGAGGGCTTCATGGAAGATGCTGATCTGAAGGAACAGGAGGAAGTGCCTCCAGCATCCGAAGTTCACAATGTTGGTTCCAAGAGGAAAAGCAGGAATTGACAGTAACAGTATGCAGTAACAGAGATGCATACTGAGGAGGTAGCCTGGGAAATATGGAGGAGAGGAACAGAAAAGGAGAAATTCTGGGATGAAGGCAAATAAAGGTACTGGGAAAGTTCTGTGTTTTTATCTGTTTTTCTTCTGAGAACATAAGCTTTATGACAACTACAATGTGAATCAAATATGCTTTAAATAAATATTCCCTTCTGTGGCCAAGATTTATCATAAGAAAGTTAATATACATGTATAATATATCTAGAAATAGATATAGAAATGTAAGTAAGGATGTTGACCAAAATGTTAAAAGTGGTTGTCTCTGCATTAGTTTTGAGATGGTTTTTATCACAATAAGTTTATGATTTTTTAAGGAAGCAGAAAAAATTGATCTAATATAATTTTGAAAAAACAGATAAGCAAAATATTTGAAACATAAATAACAGAGGCTTAAAATGCAGAATTTATAAAGAATGTCTATTAATGAATGAAAAACAGACAAAAACCTAATAAGAGGCAAACGTTAAGAACAGAATATTTACAGAGGAGGAAACACAAATAATAAATGCATGCATTTATTATTCAATATAACTAAGAAATTAAAATGAGATACCAATCCTTTCAAATTTTCCCAATCTGATAGATAAAAAAACAATAGCCAGTGCTGGTAGGGATGAGAGAAAACAGATCCATTCGAATACTGTATTTGAACTTGGATATAATCATATCACAGAGTCCTACACAGCAGTGAAAATGATGAAGCAGCTCCATGCAGGATGACATGGAAACCCCTCTGAGACATACGGAGTGGGAGAAAAAAATGTGGTAGAAACATGTAGAATATGATTACATATATTAAAACATACATATATCAAAACAAAAAATCACAAAATTTTCCAAATGTAAATATATGGAAGGTCTGAAGGTGACACCAGGTTGGTAACAATGGTAAAATAGGACTTCGGCTTTTCATTTCACATTTCCTCATATTCTTCAGATTTTTTAAAAGGCGAAGGTATTCATGTATTATTTATATAACTAAGAAAATAGGCAAAAACTAAAAAGGAAAGTAGGGAGGAAAAAGAAAAGAAAAAACTCAAGCTCTAGAGGCAAAAAGACCCAGGTTTGAATCCTGGCTCTGGTATCTGTAGAACTCTGGGCAAGTTACTTAATTTCTCTAAGCTTCAGTTTCCTCATTCATTACAATGGGGATGATAGTAGTATCAACTTTTCCTTGGTGTTAGGAGGATTTAAAGAGCATGCACATCAAACAATAAGCATAGTGCCTGGCACAGCATAAGTGCTCAAAAATTATGAGCTATTACACTAGTCCATCCTCCTGCCCAGTTGCTCCTGGGGCTTGCCCTTCTTTCACCCCCAGCCTTTCTAACTCTTGACCTCAAAGCTCCTTTTCTTTCTACCATCATTTCTTCATCACTGACAGCTTAAACCAATATCCCTCCCCAATATTCTAACCTCAGGGATCTGTCAGGACGAACCAAAGGGTGGTCCCGCTCAGTGGCCTCCTCCACAGCCTGCGAGAGGGCATGGAGCCCTGAAAGCTGCAGGTTTGTGTCCACACTGGATATCTGAACAGTGGCCACGACCGCTGCCACATGCTGATCCAGGGAGCTTCGCGGACCAGGACCCCGCAAGCTTCTAGCCATCTCTGCAATTAGTGGGGGAAAAGCAGTAGCTAAAAGAATTGTGGCACCTCCAAGTTGGAAAGTCTTTGAAGGTCTAGCCCAGTTATCCCAATGGTACTGAAATACATTATTCAGTACTGCAGTTGCATTCAGAATTTTCGTAACTCTGAGAAAGGAATTAATGGCAAACAATGAAGATGAAGACACCCTGGAAAATGGACCCTTCTTTCCCATGGACACTAAAGAAATGGATAGATGGTTGATAAGATATAATCAAGGTCAAAGGAAGTTGGATGCATGCTTTCCAGGCATTTTCCAGGCACTTCCCAAAAGTGACGTTACTCAATGGCTTTCCCTCTACCCTATCTACTTCTTCTGTTGGGACCACCTAGTACTTGTTCCAACTTCTTCACCTGCCCTCCCCAAGAACCTGACTCACCACTGGCTGCCTCCTTCATCTGAGGGGGCAGTGCCATCCCCTCAATCACTAGAAGCTGGTTAAACAGCTGTGAATCGCTCTGTGCCATGGGAGGCTCAGCTTTTCCCTTGGCAGGTTCTGCTTCTGCCTTAGGGGACTCAGCCTTTGCTTTGGGGGATTCAGTCTCTCCCTCTGAGAAGGTGGCCTCCAACTTGGACTCCTCTTCTGGATCTGGGGTACAGGAGTGACTTCGTGAAGAAGATGAGCTGTTTAGTTCATCCGGTAGCTGCCCGTACTTGGTGAAGATTTGGGAGTTGAGCAGGTCACTGAGGATGCTGCCTTCAAACCGATTACTGAGAACCTGCAGCAGACCCTCAGCCATTTCTATGGGCACGGAGATCTCACCTATGGCCTTTTCGCCCGTGGTCTGTCAAAAGAAGGGGATGTGCATTTCAGGGACAAGCAGACACAGAGGTCCTGAGGACAGTAATGGAAGGGTGACCACCTCCCACCTTGGCCTGCACTCCTTCTACATCTAGACTCTCACAGCATTTGCCTCCTCTGCCAGCAGGACCTTTCATAGCTCCAGCCTCCTCCTGAGAACTATCCCATGTCTAGAACTCTAATCCCACCTCTAGCCCCCCTGTAAACCCTTCAGGTATCTTAGGTCCATAATACCTCATCCAGGTTCTCCTGAAGATTCTGGAAAATTGACTGCTGCTCACACATGTCTAGCTTCTTGATGAAGAAGAGCAGCTCCCACCACTCAGCTTGGGTCAGGAATCCCAATTCCTCAGTCATCTGAGGCTCAGGCTGGAGGTACGGCAGAGAGTGGAGCCCGTCTACAGGCTTCCAGTCCCAGGAGGGAAATGCTGAGGATACAGGCAAAGGGGTCTCAGTGTCTATCATGAATAGAGCAGATTTATGAATCTTGGGGGGCAGCTCCTGGTCAGGGGTGGCTTCATCTCAGTCACCGTTCCTCTTTTCAGAGGCACTGTGTCAACATCCCTCCTGGGCTCACCTGTGCCCAACATTGTAGGCCCTTCCCCATTCTCCACAGTGGCTGAAGTTGTATCTTCAGCAGTGTCCTCAGGGCCCAGGATTTCCAGCATGTGCCAGTGCACCCAGTAGGTACGGCCTGTTGACTGCCACAGGACCTGAAATGGAGGCAGGAAGAAAGAGGGCTCAGCCCCTCTGAAGCCCTAGGCTGTGAGAAGCCATGGCCAGGCCCAGACCAGGGGCACAGAGCCCTCAGATACATACCTGACTGGACGTGGAAAAGCCCCCATATAGCAAAAGGCTTCCTTCCTCCTCAAAAAGTTAAACACAGAACTACCATATGACCCAGTAATTCCACTCCTAGGTATATACCCCAAAGAATTGAAAACATTGACTCAAACAGATACTTGTACACCAAAGTTCATAGCAGCATTATTCACAATTGCCAAAAGGTGAAAACATCCCAAGTGTCCAGTTAACAGATGAATGGATAAACAAAATGGGGCATATCCAGACAATGTAACTTTTGGCCATAAAGAGGGATAAAGTGCTACAACATGGATGGACCTTGAAAATATCATGCTAAGGGAAATAAGCAAGACATAAAAGGACAAATATTATATGATTCACTTAAATATCTAGAATAGGCAAATTCATAGAAACAGAAAGTAGATTAGAAGTTATCAGGGGCTGGGGAGAGGGGGGAAATAGGGAGTTATTGCTTAATGGCTACAGACTTTTTTTTTTTAATTGTGATACTTTATTAACAGTTCACACAGTTTTCAAGATACTTTAAATGCAACATTTTGATTATTAACACATGTACAATTTTACACTACAAAACAATTTCAACTATAAGAGATAGAGCAAAGAATTAGCACACTCACAAGTCTGTATGTATACATTAATACAAAAAATTTTTAGCAAGTTTGATCCAAAGGATCAAATGACCGAAATGATCTCTACCTAATCTTTTGGAAATGTCCCCAATTTTTCCATTTTGGAAATGTCCCCAATTTTTCCATGTATGAATATGAAAGAGGACGTATTTAAAGAAGAGCTACCTGTATTTCATGTATCCCATCCAAACCCCATCACAATGTTTTAAATATATGCTACTTAGTATTTCACAACAAATTAGATTCCAGTACCACCAAGAGGTTTCTTTCCAGATTATCAGCACTACTGTCACCCAGTATTCTTACTAGTAAATCTAAGTGAGTTAAAAACTTTATATAAGAAGTCACTGCCTATTATTACTTACTGAATTTTTAGATTAGATCCCTGGCTTAATACAACTTGAAACTGCCTGCTGAGTTCCAAAGAATCAGAAAACAATAAAGTGTCTTCATAAAAAAAAAAAGTAAAGATTCTTTGTCTTACTGTGAAATACAAGAATTTGGCATGTTATTTATATACTGAAATGCCTCTTTCCTCATCTATAATAAAGTACTTAAAAATAACTTTTTAAATATGACTTGAGCATTAGAAATGCTTAGCATACAGAAGTTGATTTAGAGGATTCTAAAGAGAATGTTATTCTGTATGGGATTGTTGTCAACAAAAAGCCAAAATGGGGTCCTATGATTATGATTCTGAGTGAATTTTTTTTAATTACCTAATTTATTTCAAGGAAGAATTCTTACTTGAAACTATTTTAGATGTTGGGAAAAGAAGAAAGTTGCGACTTCTTAGTTGTCTTGCCTGTTTTCCTAAGCAAACATTAAAATGAATCTAAATTTTTATATTATTTTATAAAAACAAAATACTGTGAAAATTCATGATGATCTTATAGAAAAGATTTTATATAATTTTTTTATAAAAAATTTTATAAAATTTTATTTTATTTTATAAAATTTTTTATAATTTTTAAAACAAAATTCCACTGAACCAAATTTAACTGAATAACAAACTAATAAAATTCCAAATTAAGGAGAAAAATTGGATGAGTGCAGACTTTCAAGAAGCATTAATAACCAAAATGGTTATTAATGGCTACAGACTTTCTATTTGGGGGTGAAGAAAAGTTTTGGAACTAGGTAGTGAAGATAGTTGCACAATGTTATGAATGTAATTAATGCCACTGCATTATACACTTAAAAAATGGTTAAAATGCAATGTTTGTGTTATATCTGTTTTCCCATAATTAAAAAAAAAAGATATAATTGAATAAAAATATAAAAAAAAAAGTCTTCATTCCCCTATCCAGGGGTGGGCCTCATTTCTCATCTTTCTTTCTTTCTTTCTTTCTTTCTTTCTTTCTTTCTTTCTTTCTTTCGTGTATGCATGTTTTAATAATTTATTTTTAGCTGTGGTAAAATCTACATAACATAAAAAATCATTTTAACCATCATAAGTGGACAATTCTTTGACACTGAGTATACTGACAGGACTATGTAACTTCCATCACTATCTACTTCCACACTATTTTCATCATCCCAAACCAAACTTCATACTCATTTAGTAATAATTCCCCATTCCATCCTCCCCCCACCCCAGGTAATCACTATTCTGCTTTCCATCTGTATGAATGTATTTGTTCTAAGAACTTCATGTAAGAGAAATTGTACAATATCTGTCCCTTTACTTCTGACTTATTTCACTCAATATGATGTCTTCAAGGTCCATCCATGTTGTCATATGTATCAGAAGTTCATTTCTTTTAACAGCTGAGTAGTATTCCATAGTATGTATATACCACACTTTGTTTATCCATTCATCTGTCAATGGACACTGGGTTGCTTCCACCTTCTGGCTATAGTGAATAATGCTGTGAAGAGCATTGGTGTACAAGTATCTGTCTGAATCCCTGCTTTCATTTCTGTTGGGTATCTACCAAGGAGTGGAATTGCCAGGTCACATGGTTATTCGATGTTTAACCTTCTGAAGCACCACCAAACCAGTTTTTGTGCTGCATGACTTCACATTCCTACCAGCAATGTTTGAGCGTTCCTACCTTTCATCTCTTTCTAACCTTGATGGCTTCTGCTCCAACTCTCTTGCCTGGCCTCCACCAATGCGGGTGTTTCTCCAGATCCCAGTTTCTGCTTTCGGGGTTTGAGTCTCTCCCTGACTTCACAGCCCACCCCACCAGATTTTCTCGGTCCTCCAAATGGCCCCCTCTCCTCCCCGACGGGTCAACTGCTGACCCCCTTTTACCATCCCAATCCCCCTGTGTGACCCCCACCCAAAACAGAGCCCCAACAGCGTCCCACCACCACACGCTCACTCGCCTGCACAGGGGGCACGCCATTGTTGCTCTGCCGGAACGCGCCCTCGTCCCCGGCGCTGATCTCCTCGTAATCGTCCAGCATCCGCACTCGCATCCCCGGCGTCAGGGTCTGCTGCACATACTCACCATAGCCACTGCGGCTTGAGAATTCAGAGCGCTGGCGGAAAGCCCGCCCTTGCCTTCTGGGGGTGCTGATGATGGTGGGGAATAAAAGGCTGGGGCCTGAAACGCAGGGCTGAAAGATCGAACGAGTCGGCCGTGGCTGCAACGTGCTCTGTTCTCTGAGGTTCCGGGCCCAGCCCATGCTCCGCACCAGCTCTGAGATGAGGTTGCCCACAGCCATACTGAACTCCAGCTTCCGCTGCCCACGGCTCTTCTCCCGGATGAGCTCTTCCCTCGCAGGGGAATGGGAGCCTCCGTCTCCAGTGCTTGGCTCTGGATTGTTATTTAGCTGATCCAGCAGGGAGGTGACACACAGGTAGCGCTTCACCAGGGAGAAGAGCAGCTTTCCTGGGATCTGTAGGGTACAATCCTTGGCCTAGGTTCATCTCCTAGCTTTAGCTCTTCCCCTTTCCTCTCAGTATCACCCTCTACAGAAAAATACAAAGGCCTCATCTCTGAGCCTGTAGTTCCAAATTTTGGTTTGTGTAAGAAACACACAGGGAATATCTTTTAAAACACAGATTCCCGGGTTCTAATCTCAGAGATCCTAAGAAAGTCTGGGGTGGAGAGGGGGAAGTGAACCTTCACTTTAACAAGCTCCCAAGTAGCTCTGGTGCTGAGGCACAGTTCTGAACCACCTTTCAGATGCCCTAGACCTCATAACAGCTGGAGTACCTGAGGCAGATGAATGCCCTCAAAAGCCATGCAGTGTTCTTCAGAGGACGTGGTCTCTGCAAACAGCTCCAGCAAAGTATAGCGGCTGTCAAAATCCATGTGCTGCTCGATGCCATCTTGCTGGCTCAGCGACAGGAGAACATGAGCCCGACTCCCTGTAATCCACACCCAATCCATATCTTCTCCCCAAGCCCCAATATTCCCCCCTACCTTTTCTAGACTCTCTTATTTGTGACTGAGACCCATAGTGAGAAGTACATTTCACATTGTAACCCAGTACAAGCATGCGTATATTTAACCGAAACACATTTCACACTACAAAACTTACCCTTATTAAGGCTGTGCACTGATATTTCACATTTCTTTAAAAATGTTGGTTGTAACCCACTAAATTGATTTCATAACCAATAAATCTCAACCCACAATTTAAAAAATGCAAACCTACCCCATTCTCTTCTCTGATGTTGTATTGGAAATGGACAAATAAACCAGGTGCTATCACTTCATCCTGTTTATATAACACCTATAATAACCTATCACTCTATACTTTTCCTTTGCGTTGAATTGACATTCATCAAATACTACGTTCTCTTACAGAGTTGGGAAATCTGTTCTTTTTCTGTTCTTACTCCCTATGGCCCGTTCTCACCAATGCTGACTCTTACCAGCATCGTGGGCTGCCAGGGCCTGCAGCATCTTGCCTGCACTCCGACGGATCTGAGACTCAGGGTTGCACAACATCTGCATGAGCAGGTCCAGGGCTCCTGTTTCCCTGAAGACCCTGGTGAGGGGCCCAATGCTGGCATAGGCACTGAGCACATGGATAGTATGGAGCACAGCGGCAGTGAGGCTTGAAGTCCCACCCTCTGCTAGCTGCCTGGCAGCTCTGCGTACCAGTGCCCGCACATCAGCCTCCATCTCTCCCATTGCCACTTCATCCAGGCCTCCTGGATCCCGGGGAAAGCTTCCCGAACCCCCAGCTTGTTCATGCTGAGGTCCCTTAGATAGCACCCGCTCGCCTAACAGCATGGGACAGTTGGCGTAGACCTCAGGAGCTGACAGCCACATGAAAATGTGCTCTGCCTTGCCTTCGGAGCCCGCACCCACCCTGCCTGCTTCCCCGCACTTCAGGACACTCCATCGGATCAGGTATTCAGGATGCCCATCGTGCCCAGGCCGCTGTCGAAGGAGCTCTTCAGGATACGCCTGCAGCTGGGACCCCAAGGGCACCATGATGTCCCTGGCACACCGTGCCCCCATCTTGACCTCCTGGGACACACAGGAGAGAGAAAAAAGCAATATGGGAAAGGGAAAAGAATACTTGGATGGGGTGGAGTCTTGAGACTTGGATGGGGTGGTGATTGGTAGGTTGCAGGTAGAATTCAGAGGCCAAAAATAAGGGCCCAATACAGGATGGAATAAATATCTGCACACACTCCGGGATTTAATTATAGGAGAAGGAGAGTGAAGTAAGGACATCAAGAGGATAAAAGGAATGAGTTTAAGAAGCAGAAGTTACAAGATAATGAGAAGAGTAAAAGGTAATAGGAGAAGAGAGACAGTTAAGCAGTCTGGACACAACAGTGGGGTAGCTGACGAATACAGAGCAGAACTTAGAAGGATGGCATGGGTGAGCAGGAAGGACAGCAACATGTGAGATAACATGTAAAGAAAGTCAAGATGGAGGAGAAACAGGACAAGGAGCATAAATGAGGAGGCAAATTTGCAATGTGGGGCATAAAGTGGTGGGCCTCAGGAGATACAGAGAATGGAGATGGAAAGGAGGCTGGGGATGGAGAGAGTATATGTTAGTATTGTGGGGGATGGGGATAAGAGCCAAATAAAATTATGGGAGAAAAGGACCAAGTCCCACTTCATACTTATGTTGTATATATGGCAAAGGTTCAAGCCAGAAGGTGGTAATCATGGGATTGAGGCAGTAGGGAATGAGACCAGGAGATGGTGAGGGTATTATTAGAGAGGCAATATATTATCAATTTCCGTCAGATAAATGGACTTTGAACTCCGGCTTTTTCACTTTCTAGCTATAAAGCCTTAGCTAAGTTACTTAACCTCTGAGCCTGCTTCCTTGTCTGCCAGATGGTGAATATATTTATACCTACCTCTTAAAGTTGGTGTAAAGACTTAATAAGATCATGTATGTAAAGCACTTAAAACAGTGATCAGCAAGTACTGAGTGCTCAGGAAACAACCTAATTATTGTTAGAGAGGAAGGTAGGGTCAGTCATCAGATAAATTGAGAAAGGTATTAAGCCAAAAGATTCTAAAAGGGAGTGGGGTGATGGTTATGTTAGTGTTAGGGATGAGATTAGTGTGATATGAAGCAGGTGTATAGGGTAATAGAGAATGGTGAGAATAAGAATGAAAGGTAAACCCAGGGGAGAGATGGGCATCCGGGCAGGAGTCATGTGGGAATATATGGACAGAGGATGAGAGCAGAAGTCAGGAGTGAAAGAGAGGGGAAAAAAGGATGTGGGGCTCGGTGGGGTAAGGATTCAGTTAGCAGGGAGAACCAGTTAGAATGGAGAACCGTGACGTGATGGGCTCTTGATTACACCAGGTTGGAGAAGAAAAACAATGGAATAGGCCTCAACTGGTGCGAAGGTGGGACGGGGAAGCATCCGTAGTGCAGGCCTAGAGCAGGAGCAGCGAATTGAGGTGTGAGGTGCAGGGACGCCGGGATGAAGCCAGCAGACACCAAGATAAGGCCCAAGCTTATAGACAGTGGGGTTGGTGGAAGAGACCTAGCAGTGGGAACAGGTATGGGGGGGCGGGGTGAGGATGGCGGGGAGCGGTCCGCGGCGGCTGACAGAACCAGGCCCGTCTCAGCAAGCAAGACCTCGTTATCTCCATCAACCCCACGGCGAGTGGTCAGGGGACCCCGGAGGGAACAGGGGAGGGGTGAGGAAGGGACCGGGTGGACGCGGAACTCTCTTCTCACCTCCCACCTCCCGGCTTGGCGCTCGCTGGGACCCAGCAGCCAGTCCCACGGTCATGGCCCCGCCCCCCGCAGCAGCTCCCTTCCGGGTCACACAGCAAGAGCGCGCACGGCCCCTGTATCTACGGGTCCCCCCGCGGCCCATTGCCAAGCGCTGCGGAAGAAAGCGCGAGTGGAGCATGCGTGGTGGCCGCGGGCGGCTGCACTGTGGAGAGGGAATTAGCGGGGGATTGTGTCGCGTTGCAGGGGTAACTGGGGATCTGGGGTCACGTCGCTCCTTTCTCTGCAGGCAAAGTAGACAGCTTTTTCTATCCACAGTAAACGTTAAAATGCCTCTCCCTTTATCTGGGTCTGCGTTCCTCATCCCCCATCACAACATCCACTCTTCTCCTCAAACCTAGTAACCTAAATCATTGACCCTTACCCCAGACTGCAACCCTAGGGCTTTCCTTTGAGGTTTCAGTAGGTCAGGTACCCGTATGTTGCTAGCCCTCCTCAGCAATGCTTTGGGTTAGTTGTGTCACTTTTCCTCTTAATTAAAATTGCCCAACTTCGGGTCGGCCTAAGCCCCCAACAAAGCCATGCAAAGGAAGAAAGGTCCCTGCCCCCAAAAGGGTTCCTTAAATTAAACCGGGCAGGGTTCAACAACCCAAACTACCTGTGCCGGTTTGAATGTATTGTTTCCCCAAACACTACTATCTTTGATGTAATCTTGTGTGGGCAAACCTATCAGTGTTAGATTGTAATTCTTTGAGTGTTTCCATGGAGATGTGCCCCACCCAACTGTGGTTGATGACTCTGATTGGATAATTTCCATGGAGGTGTTGGCCCGCCCACTCAGGGTGGGTCTGAATTAAATTACTGGAGCAGTATGTAAGATAGACAGAAGGTGCAAGCTGCTACAGCCAAGAGGGACACTTTGAAGAAAGCACAGGAGCTGCAGATGAGAGACATTTTGAAGACAGCCGTTGGAAGCAGACTCCTGCTCCGGAGAAGCTAAGAGAGGACAAATGCCCCAAGAGCAACTAAGGGTGACATTTTGAAGAGGAGCTGCAGCCTAGAGAGGAACATCCTGGGAGAAAGCCATTTTGAAACCAGAACTTGGAGCAGATGCCAGCCGCATGCCTTCCCAGCTAACAGAGGTTTTCTGGACATCACTGGCCATCCTCCAGTGAAGGTACCCGATTGCTAATGTGTTACCTTGGACACTTTCTGGCCTTAAGACTGTAACCGTGTAACCAAATAAACCCCCTTTTATAAAAGCCAATCCATCTCTGGTGTTCTGCATTCCAGCAGCATTAGCAAACTAGAACACTACCCCTTAGCATTTCAGTTTTCATCAAGCAAAGGGGCTTTCTTCTTGATGTGCCAACTTTTGGGGGTTTGCTTCGTGGTCGCAACTCCCTCCCTATGTGGAAAAACAGAGCCAAAGACCCCACAGTCTGTGCACAAAAATGATACATTTATTGAAAGAGTATTTTTTTTTAATACAAAAGAAAGCTCTGTACATAGGACTGTGACCATGTCCACTATTCCTGGGTCAGCATCCCAGGGGAAGTAGAAACCACTGACATACACACCCGGATTCACACACACACATTCACTCAGGTACACACGCACACACAAACCCCAGAGCCACCAAGGAAGGGAAACACCAAGGGTCGCTGCACATATAAATGCCACCTCATCCTTGACACGCACATGTTCTCACAAGGCCACGCTCACACTACACACATTATAAGCACTTTGCCTGATTCATTCACTGGGTCTGTCTTCTGTGGGAGAATAGGAATTCATCAGCGTCTCCTCCCATGGGTGGGGAAGTGGGGAGTGAGTGAGTGGTGGTGGAGTGAAACAAGAGCAGAGAAAGGGGGCTGGGCAGTTACAGACCTGAGTCCCAAGCTCTCCCACTCTCTGGCCCCTGCTTTGCCATGTCCCAGCCTGGTAAGCCACCAATAAGCACCAGCTATCTCCAGGAGAAAGCCAGAAAGGTGATCTCCACCTTAGCATCCCAAATTGGGGTAAGACAGCAGTGGGGGTTATAGGTTAGGGGGTTCTCAAACATGTCGGCAAATCATCCCCTTGACAACTAGGCTATGCATAAAAATTTGCCCCCACCCCTCCACCTAATCACAGAAGCAGGTTTGTTCTTACTGAAGGCAGTTGTCAAGTACTAAGAAAACTCCATTCCAACTGCTGCCCTGTTTCTGAAAAAGCTCCCTTTCTGGATATAGTTGGTGAAGGTAGGCTCTGACACAGGGTAAAAGACCCTCCCCCATGCTGGCCCACCCTCAAGGTCTACCCCGAAGAGGGTAGAAGCGGGTGGGGCACGGCCCCTGTACAAATTACATAAATACTGAGGTTACACTTAGAAAAATAAAGTCATTTACTTCAAGGCTTTTTGTCTTAATTTAAAAAAGTTACAGTAGCTGCTCACTCCCTGGGAGAGCTGCCCATTTCTGGTTCCCCTATGGCTGCAATCAGCCCAAGAGCTGCTCTCACTTCTTCTGACCCCTATTCCTGCCTCTCACCCCTCCCAGACCCCACCCTGCTCACTGCAACTTGGGCCCCAGGCAGCTGCAGGCCTGGGGGAGCACAAGGCTGCAATGCCCATGCATGTGGCACAAATGAAGTCAGTTGCCTAAACCTGACACCATCCCACCCCACCCTCACATTTGGTCTCCCTCTTCCCTCTCCCTAGTAACAGCCCTACAGGGCAAAAAGAGGCCCAGAGCTGTGGGTCACCCTCCCCACCCCATTGGGGCATGGCCTGAGGGCCCCTCCCCCGGCTTTCTCCTGGAAACAACCCAGGACTGGGCCATCCCAGAATCTCCCCACACACACACTGGCGGGCTCCAAGCTTATGGGGTGGCTCTGTCGCCAGGGGCCCAGTCAGTTCTGGGGAGCCCAAGGGCTCCCCAGGGAAGGGGAGTTTGGGCAGGGAGGGGGACGAGAAAAACGCCATTAAAAAAAAGTTAAATATTTTAAAAATATATATTTATAGATTTGTTTTCACTTCGTCTCCTCAAATAAAAAGTTCAAAACCAACTTTAAGTAAAGCAGCTGGGAGGAGAAGGGAGGGGAAGACAGGGGCAGGAGAGAAGGGAACACTGGAGGTTCCCTCCATCCCAGAAGCCCCTGGAGGTCCACGGGGAACGGTGAGGCAGGGCAGAGGGCCCCAGGAACCTGCCCAGTGCACAGGCCCAGCTACTCAGGAGCTGAAGGGGCAGAGGGTGGTGGTGTGAGGGAAGAAGCCCCCATCTCCCCAGTTGGCTCCCTGAGGGGCAGTGGCAGGGCTCTTTTAACCCAGCCCGTGGCAGACACAGTGCTGACCTGGGGTCAGCAAAGAGGCTAGAGAGAGGGCCCCAACTGCTTCCTCAGGGGAGGACACAGTGCCTAGTCCCACAGAAGGCCTGTGTGGGGGAAGGTGGGGCACGGTCCCACTGGGTATAGCTAATACTCATGGCAAACATTGAGCCAAGCTGGCGAGGGGTGTCTGAGGAGGGAGGGCGGCCCACCATCGACAGAAATGGGAGGTGGAGCTAGACGGAGGGGAGGGGGAAGGAGAACGGGGTGGAGGGCAGGCAGGCCCATGTCTTTGGCTGGAGTGAGAGGGCTCAGTTCTGTGGCTACCCACTCCTCCTCCCCACCTCCCTCCGCGGCCCGTCAACGTGTGTGTAAAGAAAACGTGAAAAGGCAACAATAAATAAGTGGTGCCGTCCCTTGGGCCTTCTGTCCAGGGAGGTGGGGCGGATCAGTCACTCTTGGTGCTGTGGGTGGCATCCAGGTTCACCACCTGTAGCTCGGTGAGGTTGCTGCTGCTCCCGGCCTGCTGCCCTATCACAGCCATCTGGAGGCAAGGGGGCTTGTGAGGAAGGAGGGAGAAGTAACTGACCAGCCTGCTCAGGGTCCCAGCTGCTTGCACAAGCCTGACCAGGAAAACAGACAGGCCTCCTGGCTAGGGCTTCTAGCTCTGACCAACTAGTAATGGGGTCTCCCAAGGTCAATTTAAAGAAGTGGCTGGGATGGGGTGAAAGGTACCTGCACCTACCTGGTGAAGTTGAACTGCAGAAACAGGGATCTGCACTGTTCCAGATGGTGCTGTCAGAAACACCTGGGGGACACCACCTGTGTTGGAAAACCATTAGACAACAACTCAAATTGTTGCTCAAAAGAAACCTCCAGATATTAGGGGAGTGATGATAAATGGACAAGTGACCAGGTGAGCCTCAGATGCAAGTGTCCAGGGGTACCTGTTGGCATAGGACTCCAAATGTGTCTGAGGACTCATGTGGGTGTGGGTGTCCAAGTGTGCATGAGTGTCCAATTAGATAAGTGTGTGCATACAAGTGTGTGTATGTATTTGCGTGGTATCTATGAAGGCATACGTATGTATGTAAGTATATGTGTGTGTGTGTGTGTGGCATTAGAGTCAGAGGGCATCTGAGTGTCTGAGCGTGTGTATGTCTGTGTGTGTGTATGCACAGCCATCCAAGTATTTGTGGGAGGCATCCTAGTGTCTGAGTGTGCACATCTGAGCATGTGTGTGTGTGTGTGTGGAGGGCATATGAGTGTATGCATTTAAGGGCGACAGTCCTGCTTTCTTAGCCCCACCCCTCAACTCACCTTGCTCCTGGACCTGGCTGTGGGACACCTGCATGGTGGATGGCGCCTGGGAGAAGGCATTGAGCACAGTGAGGCTGCCATCAGCCAGGCCCGAGGTGGGTGCATACATCACCGCATGGGGGCTGGGGTACATCATGTGGCCGCCCACAGTTGTGGGCACGGACGACGTCATGATGGTGGCAGGCAACGTCACTGGCAAACACAGACACACGTCAGGGAGGCCAGCACTGGTCCCTTCTGATAATCCCTACCCCAGCCCCAGGAATTCCAGGCCTCCAAAGCCCTCTTACAGTCTCCTAGGTCAGAAATGAAACAAGATTTGCAACTCTGCTCACTGTCATTGACTAGGAAATGCCTTATTTTTTTCTTGAACAGGACAGCACCAACCTTTCATTTTGTCCTGTCTTGTTGTACTGTTCGATTGTCTATCTGTTGAATTCCTGAATTACCTGTTCCAAGACCCTAAGGTCTTAGAAAAAAACAAGGATTACAACTGACCCATTCTAAGGAAACCCAGATTCTCCTCTTTTAGGGAGCTCCATCATCCCAATTTTATCTATTCTCACTCTTCCTGCCTCTCCCTAAATGCACAGCTAACAAACTTTTCTTTTAAACCAGAGCTTCTCAAATCCTCATATGCATATGATCACCTGGGAATCTTGTTAAAATGCAGATTCTGATTCAATATGTTTGGGGTGAGGCTTAAGGCGCTATCAAGCTCTCTATTGCTGGTGCTGCCAATCGCAGACCACACTTTGTATAAAAAGGTTTCAAATAACAAGAACTTAAAGGTACTATTATTTTGAAGGTACCATCATTTCTGAAATAACTAGAGATACTCCAGGGGAATCAGGGTTATCCCAAACCTAGGATAGCCTCCCAAAGGAGACAGCTGCTCCATAAATCCTTCCTGGCAATTAAGCAAATATATGCCTTTGGGCAAGCCACTTCTATCTGGGCCTCAGACTCCTCATCTGAATGAGGAGGGTAGCTTCCATGGGTCCTAATTTCCTCCTAGAATCCATAGCCCCACTGCAGGGTAGGATTCAAAACCCAGCCATCCTCACCCAACTTTCCAGTAAGGATAATGTCCAATGCCTGAGTCTCCACTTACACCGGAGAGATGTTGTTGAGTACCTGCTCTGAGGCCACATGGGGGGAGGTGGGGCAGGGAGGGTGACGGGGCTCCAAGCTATACCTGTCCCACTGGAGGAGGTCTGGGTGAGGTCTGTGCTGCTGTCACGAGAGGGAGACGCTTGCTGTGGAGCCTGGTGCACCTGAATGGCCTGCACTGGCACCTGCTGGGCCACTGCCCCACCTACGAGACACATAGATTTAATCGTGCTCACCCCACCCCACCCCCAGACACCACCTGCATCAAGCAACCTCACATACCCCCAGGCCTAGGGTCTGGCACACTGGCCCCAACTCCCATCACTATCTTTCCTGGGAGCCAGAGGCCCTTCATGTCGCAAATTTTGTCTCTCAGGGTTTCTGCACTCTGCTCTTCCCTTTTTATCCTCCTCCTGCCCCAGGCTTTGCCTCCCCCCTTCTTTGGCTGATCCAGAAGCTAGCATTGTCCCATCAAGAACGTGATCTGCCCTCCAGTCAACATAGGGAAGTAGAATATCTACTGTCCCTTGGCAATGGGGGCATAGGGCTGGGCTAGCTAGACAAGGCCAGAGGGTATGGTTGAAACTTATAAACAATGATAGCAGGGGGTCTCAGTGGGAAGGGGCCTGACCACTAATAGGACACAAGAAGTTTTTCCCTAGCTCTGGCCCCTGTTCACTCTCCGGAGTGGGGAAACACACTCTCCTTGTGCCAGCCCAAAACCTGGTCTTTTAACATTCTTGATTTGCCCCAGGAAGGGACAAATCTCACCCTGACCCTTGTAACTCACCAGGCATGAGGGTGAAGCTGGTAGGCAGCTGCATGAGGCCTCCAGAGACAGGGCCGCTGCCTGTACTCTTCAGCACAGTCCCGTTGGCACTGCTGATAGCGCTGGGGCTCACACTAGCAGACACTGGTGCCAGGTAGTTGGTGATAGGGAAGGAGGGGCCACTGCTGACTTGCATGGTGGTTGAGGTGCTGGGTGCTGTTTGGATGGTGGAGGTGGTACCCGGCAAGTTGGTGACTGTGAATGCCGGCTTCAGCGTGTCCTATACCCGGGGTAAAAATGGAGCAGTGAGCCTCTACTAGACCTCACCCCTGGAGAAGCTTTGTGTGGTGACTGAAGGCCCAGACTTCAGTCAGTCTGCCTGGATTCAGATCCCAGTTCTGCTGTTTACCTGCTATCTGACCCTTAGACAAGTTACTGTGCTGCTAAGCTTGTTTCCTATCTGTAAAAGGGGCATAGTGTCTATCTCATAGGTTGTCGTGAAGGTTCAACAAGTTAACATATGTTAAGCAACTTAGAACAGTGGCTGGCACATAGTAAAAGCTATCAAAATGTTTGCTGTAATTCCCTAAATAATCTGTCCCAGCAGACTGTGGTAATCACATTGACTGAGGTGTCAGGATGCCTGGAGTGACCATCTGGGTGAACCGGGGATATCACTTCCTCTCTCTGAGCCTCAGTTTTCACCTTCTGTAAAGATAAGGAGGCTGGGCAAGATGTTCTCTTTAAAAGGGTCCTTCCCACTCTTATTTGCCAGACTTCTAAGGTGGGGACTGAGAGTTTTTCAGGGACCAAGGGTTGGAGAGAGCTCTTGGGGGGGGTGGCAACGAAGCATTTTATGCCAAATACTAAACATTTAAACTACCAAAGGAACTCATTCATCCAACACAGTTTCCTGGGAATAAATGAACTGTACTGCTAACAAGGTTTGAAAATTATTACAGATAACATGCCATTAACGGAGGGGGTAAGCCCAGAGTATTGCCTCTCTCCCCTTAGGCAGCCTTTGATCTTAGAAAGGGAAGGAGGAAGCCGCGAGAGCTGAGAACTGAGGCGAGCGACTGGGGGACTCAAAGACAGGGAGTTGGGGGTGGGACCGTGCGGGATGTTTGCTAAGCAACTGGGTTTAAGACCCCTGATTGGCAGAGGCGTTGCTAAGGCAAACAGTGCCGCTTCCTCTGATTGGCCAGTTAGTTAAGGACACCCGGAAGGAGGAGCTTCCCAAGATGAGCTAGGGAGGAAGCCCTGCCCCCTCTCCTTACCAGGAAAAGGAAGGGGGAGGCGTGTAACTAGGGCCAGCATCCCTGGCAGCCGGCGAATACACTCCCTTACGTGCCCAGGCCCGGACATCCTGAGAAGGTAGGCGGCTGGCTAGTAAGGTAGTCTCCAGCGCAGCCAGTAAGCCAGCTGGCCGACAGTGCTGGCTTCCCAGGACTCTGGGACCTTGGAGGACTCCCTTCCTATTCTTCAGCGGCCCAGGGCGGGAGGGCAGGGCTAAGCTACTCCCCCGCCCCCGGCGGGGAGACAGCTGGCGGGAGGAATGCAAGGGCCCTGCCAGGCAGGCGGGCTCCGGGCGGGAGGCCGGCTCCACGCCGGCGTGGAGCCGGAGCCGGCCTTATATGGGCACGGAGGCCGCCCGCTTATCTAGGGGGCCGGCCTCCTGTCAGCATAGCGAGGATGGACACCTGTCTCTCAGGATGAGGGGCACTAACCCAACTCCACTCCACAGCAGTGGCACCTATGCACCTGTCCTGGGCAAGGTTGGGAGAGGGACACCCTCCCCTCTCTGTGAAACAAGTCCCTCTCCTTCCTTCCCCTCGGATAGGGACCCCAAACACACCTTGGTCTCCCCACTGCTGTCAGACTCGGACACCTGGTAGGTGAGGTCTGTCTCTTCGAAGCCTGTGGCACTCATTCTCTGGTCTGTGGTGGGGTCCGAGCGGGGTGGAGAGTCTGGTGAGTTGAGGCAGGTCTGAATCAGCGCCTTGCCGGTCTCACTGGTGATCATGGGCTGCAGTTTGCGGGTGGCAAAGGTATACACGTGGCCTGTCTCGCTGGCCACCAGCAACAGCACCTGTGTCCCTGTCAGCGTAGACAGCTCATAGGCCTGGGGGGGTGGGGGAGATGGGCAGGTCAGCAAAATTTTTCATCTCTGCCTTCCTTGAGAAGTAGGAAAGAGAGGAAAACCACAGTGACCTCAAGTCCCCATTTTCCATAATGATCTTCCACTCCAGTGACTCTAGGGGGTCCTACCTGGATGTCAGAAGGTGAGCTGGGGTGCGGCAAACTACCCATGCTCCTCCTTTGAGGAGCAACACCATCAACTTGCAGATACCCCAAGGAAACAGTCATGGTCCCTGATGATGGAACACATAACCTCAGTAGACATGGAAGGGCCCAATTAGCTGCTCCCCACCACACCTTGGTGCCCTGAGCCTCACGGAGAGACAGCTCCCACACCCTCCTCACTGTCACAGGGACCAGGATGGAGTCCCTACCACAGTGCAAGTCACACAAGGCATTAGGGATAAGGACCACCTAATGTCCCCCGAGTTTCTTTCCAGAAACTACACAGGCCCTAACCTGTTGCTATGGCCTCACTTGTCCTTCTGCCCTATACTACTCTACTACCCTTTTTACTTGCTTTGTCTTGGAGAGGAAGGATAAGTAAGTAAGGAAAAGATAGTCTTACATCTGAGCTTCCCCTTCATGAGTACCCCCCTCCCCAACCTTCCCTATTGATGATCAAGTGACAAGGGACACTGATACAGCAGTGTCTGGAATGATGGAAGATGGATTAGCACCTACCACCCAACTACGGGCCCAAAGACGGAAGCCTTCAAGGATGGCCTCATGGATGCGATCCTCACTCCCAACAAAGTTCCATACCCTACCTTGACAGCAGCTCAGACAGTTTCTATATGGGACAAATATAAATACTAGCCAATATCCCTAAAGTTCTAGCTTCTTATCTTTTAGTTCCTCTGGCTCCATCCCTTCCCTGTCTTCTACACCCCAAGATGACTCCTCTACTCATCCATTTCAATGGATAACTACTGGCAGAGGATGAATTTCAATGTTCCTCTGTAAATCTCCCCAAACTCCATGCACAGATTCTCCCCAGGGCTGGAAACCCCACTTATGCGAAAGGCAAGCAGTTCCACAGCCTGTCCTACAGGGAGCATGCCAGCTTCCAATGGGTGGCAGTGGAAGACACATGGCCATCCCTGGGCTTGGTCCCTACTGCTCAAGACAGAATCTGTTTTCCTGCCCTGCTCCCTTACCTGGGATTCTTGAGGCCGACTGAGTCCCCAGCCCTGCCTGTCTGTCCCTCCAGCCAGCATTCCTCCAGTGGTGCCCACCTTCCTCCCACACAGATTTGCTCATTTTCATTACTGCTTCCCTCCCTGCTCCAGCTTCCTCACCTCCCCACCTTTTCTTCTGCTCCCTGGCCTCACCGGTGCTCACTCCCACCTCCCTGCCTTACCAGCGCCCACTCGTAACACCAGCGCGCACTGGACCTACAGACCTGGCTGCTCAGTATCCACCTCCCCGGCAGCCTCGCAGCCTCCCAGTACGGCTTCCTCGCCCCTTCACTCCACGAGGGCCCTCTTCCTCTCTCGCGCCGGTCACTCCCACTTCGGCGCCTTTCCCCTCTTTTCCGGGCGTTCGCGGCATCTCCCCTCTCCCCACATTTCCTTAGCGGCCCCTCCCCTTTCGCCCACTCCGGGCAAGAGCCATCCCATCCCACACAGCTCCTGCGGACTCGCCGCCTCTCACCTCCGCTTGGCTCTGCCTTCCTCCCGGGCTACCCCTGCTCATACCCACCTCTCCCCGGTCCCCCGTGGCCGGCCAGCCTCCCCGCCCGGTACCTTCTTCATGATGCCTGTCTTCCTCTTGCTGAAGGTCGTGTAGCGCCGCAGCTTGTTGTCAATGAACTCCATCTTGATCTTCACGCGGCCCCGGGTCTTTTTACCCGGCTTGGCCCCGCTCACTGCGCCGGTCACTGGCCCGTACCCCCCAGTGGCCGTCGCCGACGCCTCGGGCCCGCCGACCACCACGCCGAGCTCCATCTCGCTCAGGCTCCGCTTCAGGCCGCGCCGCTCGGCGCCCAGCTCCTCCTCCTCGCCCGACTCCGAGTCGCCCTCGCTGCCACTGTAGAGGGCCCCCGCGGTGGGCGCCGGGTTGCTTGCCGCCGCCGCTGCAGCCTCCCGCTCGAGGCGGCCCGGCCCGAGCCCCGCGCCGTTCCCGGGGACCCGGCCCCCGTTAGCCCCGCGAGTCCCGCCGCCGCCGCCTCCACCGCCCGGCCGCCCCGTCGGGGTCCGGTTCAGGCTGCCCCCCAGGGCCGAGCCCTGTCCCAGCGCCGCCGCGGCCCCAGCTCGGCTCGGTAACATGGCGTTCAATGCAGGAGGGCGGACAGGCAGTCAGCAAGGAATCGGAGCCGCCGCCGCCGCCGCCATCGGCTTCCCGGCTCAACCTGGCGCTCGCGCTGCTGCTATTGCCGCTATCGCTGCCGTCGCCGCTGCGAACCCGGGGCCCCTGCACGCTCGGGCCGACCTGGGCCCTCACTTTCCTGCTCCTGTGGCCCAGGTTGCCCCAGGCCGAGCGCAGCGCCCCCTATCCGTATCCTCGGGCGGCGCGCCCGGCGGCCGTCGGCGTCCCCCCGGGGGGCAGGGGCTGCTGGCCGCGACCGAGGCGGCGGGTGGAGGGGGCCGGGACCACGCGCTGGCGGCGGAGGGATCCCCCCGACCCTTCCCCCCATATAAAGAGATACAATGTTTCCTTTTATGGCGAGGCCGCTCCTTATATGGTGAGCCCCAGTGCCCCCGCCCCATTGGTCCGCGGTTCCGACACCTACGTTCTCCATTGGCCCGCAGGGGGCGCTTATTTGCATAGACATAGCAAACTCGCTGCTGTCATCCCGCGTCAGACGGCGACCCCGAAAGGGGAGGAGCCGACGCCTCTTAAAGGAACAGGAGAGGCGGTACGACTCCACCTCCCCAGCCAGGGAATAGTAGAATTGGGACGGACTGGCTGAGGGGAAACCCGGGAGAGGACTGGAGAGAGTCTTGTAGAGGAGAAGGAGCAGCTCTGGGAACCCAGCACTGGGAAAGATGGAAGCAAATACTGAGGGAATCCCTGAGTGGATTGTGGGGAGTGCAATAAATGAGAAAATACAATCCAGATACCCAGGAAGGAGTGCAGGGATTGGAGCGCTACCCCAGTCCTTCCTCGGAGAGGCAAAGTCACTGGCCGAGAGAACGGGGCTTGGTTCTTCGGTGCCTCCGCCGCTGCGCTCAAACCCCTTCCCCTCCCCCCGACTTCCCTTTCCTTTCCCTCCGTTTTCATCGCAACGTCCTTTCCCACCAGGCCGGCTCTCCGGTCCTCATTTATCATCCTATACGCTGGGGGGGTCTTTGGCAGACGTACATCTGGAAAATGCCGGAGGAGATAGCCTGCCTCCCAGTCCCCGATGGGGGCAGGGAGGAGAGACGGGGATCCGTGAAAACTTCCAGTTTGCAGGCTGGGTTGGGGGAGGGGGTGATCCCCCGGATAAAGCCCACCGCACGGCCAGTGCAAAGGCCTGAGATAAAGTGTAGCTGGGCAGAAAGTTTAAGCGCGCGCGCGCGCGCGCACACACACACACACACACACACACGCACACATACACACGGGCGC